>RCUC01116871.1:0-66495 GCA_003697995.1 Taxidea taxus jeffersonii
GGGGGGAAATCACAGGGCTTTAAAAAAATCTATGGCTATATAGGTATTTGCTAAAATTATGTTCATGAGGGAAGAAATTGGAAATAGCCTCAATAGATACCAAGTGGGTACTGAGTAAATTAATTATTACATAATCATGCAATGGAATATAATCTAGTCATTAAAATAATATTGTGGAGGAACAATTAAGAATTAGGGAAATATTAATGTTCATTATATATTAAAAAGTGAAAAGTAAGTTAAGAAACAACATGTACAATATTTTTATGTTTTTGTTTTAAAATGTGTGTATGTACAGTGTGTACATATGTGTGTATGTACTCTCTAGAGTACATAGTAGTTCTCTCTAGAATAATATTATTTTTATATAACTATATGGCCTATATTTTCCCATAATGAGTATGTATTACTGAAATTAGGGATAATTTTAATTTTATTAGTTTTATTTAACTATTGCCTGTGTTTTCTATAATGACCATATGCTGTGTAGAAAACATTAAATTATTATTTTAAAAAGGGATCAATTAACTCAAAATGTACATTAAAGTGATTCTTAAACCAAATCTTAAGGTTTTCAGTAGACAAAAAGGAAATATATTTAATTAAGTATCTCCAGTTCTGCCTTTGGCCCAGCAAATTAGGCATCACTTTAAGACAACAGAAAGTTAAGGGGCTTCAAAGGTCACTGTCTGGTAACAATCCTAGGTCCTGCTATTTTCTGGCACTGGGACTTTATTTTTGCCAATGAATGAATCAGATGTCTTTGGGCTAGGGAAGAGGAAGGAAATGGCCTTTCAAGGAGGAAGGAGAGAAGATGGACCCTTACATAAAGACAAACAAATGCCAGTTGGGGAAGGCACATATGTGTGAGTCCTACTTAGGTAAGTCCTTAAAGGCAGTTAAAACATTAATATATTTTCTGTTCAGAGGCAAAGGTTTTCCTTTTTTTAATTAGTTTCAATAGGCAATCTCAAAGAAACTAAAGTTGTAGAGATGTTAATAACATAGGTGTAGAAACAGTTTTTCCCTGAGATCAAGCAAAACCTGAGATTTTACTAGGCAACTAACTTTTATTTTAAATCAAAATAATACTTCACATTTAAGACATTTTCTTCTCTGAAATTTTTTCCATTTCTTTTACCTGAGTAAAAGAGGGAGCTTTCCAACCAGAGTTCAGTTGAGGCATACATAAAACATCTATATAGACCAAAAACATAATTTAACAAATGCTGATTCAACTATGCTGCTTCTTTCTTTAAAAAAAAATGTTTATTTATTTTAGAGAGAAAGAGTGTGAGCAAGCAGGAGGAGGAGCAGAGGGAGAGGGACACAGACAGACTCCCCACTGAGCATGCGGCCCAATGCAGGACTAGACCCCAGAACCCTGAGATCATGACCTGAGCCAAAATCAAGAGTCAGCTACTTAACTGACTGAGCCACCCAGGCACCCCTGTTGCTTCTTTCTAGAAGACAGGAAACACATCCTAAGACTATATACACTCATCAGATGTACACAGAAATCATTCACTCATTTACTCATTTAACATGAATTTATTTATCATCCACAGTTAAGTATCCAGGATAAAAGCATAAAGACCAATCCTGCCCATGTGAACCCACAGCAGAAGAACGTGGGGGGGGGCAGTTGAGAGAGGAGATATGCTAAAGTGAGACAGACAAGCAAATACCATTTTCAACACAATGTATTAAGTGCTTTAATAGGTTAATGCACAGTGTGAATGCTATGGGAGAGCAAGGGACCTTTTAAAAATACCCAACAGTGAGAGGCATTAGGGAGGCTTCCAGAAGTGTAAAGACTTTTGTTGAATCTTGAAAAGATGGGACGTTATCCCAGTAGATGAATGGAGCATACATGTAAGGACGCAGAGATGTGACAAAGCGAGGATCACCAACTAATGTGGGAAGTTGTAGCCAATATGGTGGCAAAGATGGGCAGAAGTCAATGATAGTAGGATAAAGGCTCAGGATAGTAGGATAAAGGCTCTAAAAAGTACACCAAAGTATCAGTGGCTTAAACAAGATGAACATTCATTTCCTCCTTGTAACATTCCAATCATAAATCATCCAGGGTGATAAGACAGATCTACAGTGTGGGATACCCAGGACCTTTCATAGTATTGTTCTGTAATCTCCAAACCATGGCTTTCATGGTCTGAGTGATCTGAGTGCTCACTCCAAATCCCACTATCATGTCTATATTCCAGGAGCAGGAGTGTGGAAGGTATGTTCCTTTCCTTCAAAGCAAATAAGCCAGGTATTTCACTCATCATGTCCGCTCACATCATTTTGGCCAGTACCTAGTAATATGACTGCAAGAGAGGCAGAAAAGACAGTCTTTATCTTTTCACTCATATGGACAGCAACAGCTCAAGGGCATGATTGACTAAAATTCAAAGGGAGGAATGGCTAATGGGAGCCATTGGTGGTTTCTGACACAATTACCCATTTGGTAGGTGGGTTGGATTGTGGGATCTGGCTGGAAAGCAAGAGAAATGGTATTGCCGTACTTGTATTTTTTGAAAAATTTCTTATATTAAGCTCTGGAATTTGGGTAAGAAGGCATCAAGTAAGGGAGTGTAGAGACCAGTTAGAGGCTGATGCAGTAGATGAGCAGAAAAAAGAGAGTGGTTTAGACTATGAAAAGAAGTGGCCTTATTTGAGAGAAATTTATGAAAGATAATTCATAGCATTGGGGGATAGGATGAATTTAAGGAGTGACCAAAAGAAGGAAATAATCAAGAATTATTCCCAGACTTCTGCTTACAGATTTGAATAGACCATTCCCAGAGACTGGGAAGAGTGAAGAGGAAGCCAATTTGATTAGGCTGAAGTTGTAGTGAACTGGTATCATAAGAGATGACAGGATTAATAAAAGGAATTTCAGAGTCATACATTCTAAGAGATCATGTCATTGATGAAATGTGAACTGGATACCTATGAAACAAAGGACATCTTAGAGCAATATAAATATAACATACCTGTTAATTTCTGTTACTTCACTGAAACAAAATTTGATTATACATTCACAGATCACAAGCTCGGGTAGTTTAAGAGCTTTTAAGATTCCCTAACTATTGTATATTAAGTTATTATTAAAAATTATTCACTCACCCTTCCTTCTTTTTTGTGGATGGAATTTACTTGCCCATCCCTGGATTCTAGGTTTGTCCACTGACTTATTTTTTTTAATTTAAATTCAGTTAGCTACCATATAGTACATCATTAGTTTTTGATGTAGTGTTCAATGATTCATTAGTTGCGGATAACACCAGTGCTCATCACAACACACGTCTTCCTTAATGTCCATTGACTTATATTTTACAGTGGGCTTTCAGGAGACACAAGGCTTGAAAAGAACTTTAGAGAATGGGCTTTTTCACTTGTACCTCTGCTATCACCATGAGAGGAGCTTGCTTTATCTCTCTGTTCCTGGGAGGAAAAGGAGAGTCCCAGAGAGCCGAGCTTCCCCAGCCCAGTCCCTCCTAGAGGAGCGATCCCCCAGCTGATCTTCAAACGTGTGAGCTTACTGCTCTCTGCCTCTGAGAGTCTGTGGTTGGTTGTTTTCCTGCACTTTTGTCGTCATAGTTACGAATACACAAAATAAAAATACTTCCTGATACAGTGCCTACAATTCCCCAATATAACCAACATTTCTTTTTTTTTAATTTAAGCTTTTTTATTTAAACATATAATGTAACCCCACCACCCTCTCCCAACCCCTCTCCCCCACCCCACCACCCTCAGTTTATTTTATGACATTAAGAGTCTCTTTTGGTTTGTCTCCGATCCCATCTTGTTTCATTTTTTCTTTTCCTACCACCTTAACCCCCACCCCCGTTGCATCTCCATTTCCTCATATCAGGGAGATCATGTGATAGTTGTCTTTCTCCAGTTGACTTATTTCCCTAAGCATAATACGCTCTAGTTCCATCCATGTCATCGCAAAATAACCAACATTTCTTAAGTGAGTGGTTTACCACTATTCTGTATTATGTTACTGTGTGCTATGTGACTTTTGATTGGAGAGAAGTAATGGGGAGTTTTAATTGAGACGAATGCCCAAACCCCAAAAGAATTCGTGAAGTTCCCGGGTTTTCGGTGATAGGAAAGGGAGAAGAGAAGACAAAAAGAATGGAGAAGCAGGACTGAAGCTAATATTCACCTTTTTCACATATATCCTTTAGGACATATTTGGCACTCAACTAAATGCTTGATTTAGGAGGAAGTAAAATTTATCCCAGATCTTTTAAATTTTCAGTCCTTTCACTCTAGATATACTATATTTTACTCTATTTGTGAATTAGAAGACTCAACATTGTAAAGATACTATTTCTTTTCAAACTGAGGTATAGATTTGACATAATCTCAATCAGTGTGAAAATGCACAAACTGGGTGTAAAATTTATGTGGAAATGCAAAGGCGAGGCACCTGGGTGGCTCAGTGGGTTAAGCCTCTGCCTTCGGCTCAGGTCATGATCTCAGGATCCTGGGATCAAGCCCCGCATCGGGCTCTCTGCTCAGTGGGGAGCCTGCTTCTTCCTCTCTCTCTGCCTGCCTCTCTGCCTACTTGTGATCTCTCTCTCTGTCAAATAAATAAATAAAATCTTAAAAAAAAGAAATGCAAAGGCAAGGAATGTCCATGCCAATCTTCTGTTTGTTTGTTTACAATATATAGTTTTTTTAATTGATTAAGATCAAATTCAAAAATAGAATGACCCCCCTCCCTTTAACCTTCCCTAGCAGGGAGCCTGCTTCTCCCTCTGCCTGTGCCTCTGTCCCTCTCTCTCTCTTTCTCTGTCTCTCATGAATAAATAAGTAAAATTTTTAAAAGCTTTTTATTTTGATGTACTCACAATAGTTTATTTTTGCTTTGTTTCCCTTGCCTCAGCAGGCATATCTAGAAAAATGTTCTCAGCTGATGTCAGAGAAATTATTGTTTATGCTCTCTTCTAGGGTTTTTATGATTTCAGATCTCACATTTAGGTCTTTAATCCACTTTGTGTTTACTTTTGTGTATGGTGTTAGAAAGTGGTCCAGTGTCTTCTTTTACATGTTGCCATCCAGTTTTCTCAGCATTATTTATAAAAAATGTTGTATTTTTCCCATTGTATATTTTTGCCTCCTTTGACATAAGTTAATCAACTGCATAAGTGTGGGTTTGTTTCTGGGGTCTCTAAACTGTTCCATTGACCTATGTGTCTATTTTTTTTTGCCAGTACCCTACTGTTTTGATTACTATAGCTCTATAGTATAATTTGTATCTGGTATTGTGATACCTTTAGCTTTCTTCTTCTTTCTCAGGATTGCTTTGGCTATTTGGGGTCTTCTGTGATTCTATTTAAATTTTAGTATTCTAGTTTTGTGAGAAATGCTCTCAGCATTTTGATTGCATTGAATCTGTAGATTGTTTTGGGTAATATGGACATTTTAACAATATTAATTCTTGCACTCCATGAGCGTGGAATATCTTTCCATTTGTTTGTGTCATCTTCTCTTTCTTTCATCAGTGTTTCATAGTTTTTGGAGAACGGGTCTTCCATCTTCATGGTTAAGTTTTTTCTTAGGTATTTTATTCTTTTTGGTGCAGTTGTAAATGGTATTGTTTATTACCTATTTCTGGTACTTCATTATTAGTGTATAGAAACACTACTGATTTTTGGGTATTAATATTGTATCCTGCCACGTTACTGAATTTATTTTATTACTTCTGATAGGTTTTTGGTGACATCATTAGGATTTTCAATGTATAGTATCATGTTGTCTGCAAATAGTGACAGTTTAACTTCTTCTTTACCAAAATGCATACCCCTTATTTCTTTATCTTGTATGATTGCTGTGGCTAGGATTTCCATTGCTATCTCCAATAAATGTAGTAAGAGTAGACATCCTTGTCTTGTTTCTAACATTAGAGTAAAAGCACTCAGTTCTTTACCATTGAGGATGATGTTAGCTATGGGTTTTTAACATATGGCCTTTATTATGTTGAGGTATGTTTCCTCTAACCCCACTTTGTTGAAAGTTTTTATCATGAATGGATGTTGATTCTTGTCAAATGCTTTTTCTGCATCTGTTGAGAGAATTCTATGATTTTTATCCTTTGTCTTATTGATGTGGTATATGACATTGATTGATTTTGAATATTGAACCGTCCTTGCAACCCCAGAATAAATCCCACCTGGCTGGGGTGAATAATCTTTTTATATATTGTTGCATGCAGTTTGCTACTATTTTGTTGAGAACTTTTACACCCGTGTTCATCAGGGATATTGGCCTGTAGTTTTTGTTTGTTGTGGTGGCTTTGTCTGGTTTTGGTATCAGGGTAATGCTGACCTCATAGAAGGTCATTTAGAAGCATTCTTCCTTCTTCTGTTATTTGGAATAGTTTAAGGGGAATGGGTGTTAACTTGTCTTTAAATGTCTGTAGAATTCACCTATGAATCCATCTGGTCTTAGACTTTCGTTTTCTGGTAGTTCTTTTTTAAATAACTGATTCAATTTCATTACTTGCAATCAATCTGTTCAGATTTGTCATTTCTTCTTGGTCCAGTTTTAGAAGATTGTATGTTTCTAGGACTTTATCCATTGTTTCTAAGATGTCCAGTTTATTTATCCATGCCAACCCAAGCACAGAGCTGGAGGACGTTACTAGATATCAAGGTGTATATAAAGCTAAAGCAATTAAGTCCATGTGGTACTGGTGCAAGGAGAGACAAATGAGCCATTGGGACAAAAGAGAGAGTCCAATTGGGGAAAGTATGTGCTGTGGTTGAGTCCTGTGAAATGTGTAAACCTGGCGATTCATAGACCTGTACCCCTGGGGCTAATGATACATTATATGTTAATAAAAAATTTAAAAAAGAGAGAGAGAGAGTCCAGAAACAGACCCACCGATATAGAGTCACATGACTTATGACAAAACTGATTCTTTGGTACAACAGGGGAAAGGATCTTTTTAATAAATGGGCCTGGATTATTTAGATATCCAAATGGAAAAAGCAATGAATCTTGCCCACTACCCCACATCATACACAAAAATTAATTTAGATAGAATGTAGATAAAAATATAAAAGTAGAGCAATGAAGAAAACCTAGGATACTATTTTCATGCCTTATAAGTAGGGGGAAAGTTCATAAGAAAATAAATCACAATTTTGATTCTAATTTGAATCATCTAATTTTGAAGTGACACCACCAGTATCACTACAAGGGTGTCATATGGACCACAACGCATTATTCCATTTATGGAACAGACACTTTGGTTTATTATTCCCATGTCAGGCCTCATTTTATAAACCCCCCAGTCTCTGATGGAAAAGATCATAGAATTAATGAGTTTTCTTTTTTCTTTTTTAAAGTAGACTCCATGCCCAGTGTGAAGCCCAACACGGAGCTTGATCTCAGGATCCTAAGATCAAGACCTGAGCTGAGATCAAGAGTCAGATGCTTATCCGAATGAGCCACCCAGGCACCCCATGAGTTTCCTTCCTAATATCAGATATCATTCACTGGTGTCTGAATCAATATTAGGGAATCATTTTAAAGAGACCATTTTTTTCCAATATGATTTTCTCCAGTAATAGTATGGTCACCACAAAGAGGCATCACAGAGCACAGAGATAATGTGATCCCTCGTTGTTCCGCACCTCCTACCCTTGGCAGTAGTGCCTTAAAGGCCATGGAAATAGCAAGCTTCCTTAGTAAATTGTTATGCTTTATAGATGATTGCCCACTTGAGCAACTGGCAGTGCCAAATGTCAAGGGTTAGATCACTGGCAAATGAAAATAAAACATCTCACCTGGGAATCTGAGTTAAGGGGAAAGTTAAAGATGAACCATATAGAAGCAATTGTTAATAGCATCCATCACATTAAATAAGGTAAACATATTCAATTTCAGCCATGGCAAGACCTGAGAGGTTATATGGAAAGGAGGACTCAAAAGATGAACTGTCAAAGCAGCATGGAAATGAGCCCAGCCAAGGGCAGCTTGAGCCGTAGCCCTGTGTTCTGTCCCTGCTCCGTGATGTTCACAAACACGCAGGTGGCAGACCTCACCTCCAGTGGCCCAGAGGCTGCCAAAAGTGGCTGCACCTGAGTCAACAAAACTGGGAGCTGGTTTCTTCCCCTGCAGATGTGTGCCAGGATGGATTCATGGTCCCAGAGGGAGGAGTCAGGACATCAACGCTGAAGTCATTTCAGAGCAAGACGTCAGCACACCCACAGAGAACCCTCTCTCCCTAACCGGCACACTCATTGACGTCAGCACACACAACTTTGACGATTGCAAAGGAAGTCTGGCAGAATGTGAACGTTCTGATTGCAGAGGGTGTGTGTGTGTGTGTGTGTGTGTGTGATTCTGCCACTTACAATGCAGTGGGAGGCACTTTACAGCTTACTGCATATGGGTACTCAGACTCCACAGTAGTGAGTTACATAAAAGCTGCTTATGAGGATTGCTCTTTTGTCCCTTGGGGGAAAAAAGGAGCCATAATGCCTGCCAGGAGCAAAACCACTGTATATCATCAATGTTGAAGAAGAATGATCAAGAGGTCATTTTTTTCCGGTGTAATTTTCCCCAAAATTCAGCTGCTGCAGGGACCATAAAACAGTAGCTTCTCCACTATCCATCAGACTCACTCAGGTCTTGGATTTAGTTAACCCCTTCTGGATTTCTTTACCTGCAAAATTAAAATGTAAAGCATTTGTTAATTGCCTGCCTCAAGGTCGCCAGGAAAGAAAAGGTCTGTGAACATTTTTAAACTTGGCTGATTACTTTCTGTTCTGCCAGCTCACTGTATGATGCACTAGCATGCTAATACCCAAATGTACTTAACCTTGGCAAAGACTAATTGATCGACTTTAAAATGACTTCAACTTTTATTTTAAAAGTGCACAAGTACAAAATATTTACAGCCATTACTGAGGGAGCTTTGATGATTTACTTCTGTATAGCAGAACCAAAAGTCTTTTCATTAAAAGAGGGAGCGCCTCTTAATCAGAAAATGACTTTTTCCTTTAATAAAAAAATCAGCCATTCGTATGAGATTCATGCATAACTGGCTATGTGCTAAATACACTAAATAGGCTTAGAGGATTAATAATACATTTAGAGATTTTAGCACAATTAGTAGCACATATCACCTCCCCTTCCCGCTAAGTATCTCCCACCCCTCAGTTCCCAAATGGACTCATAGAAAGGAAGACGATTTGTCGGTTCTGAAATATTTTGTGATATAGATAATCTTGGGAAACAAAGACCGCATGAAGCTAACATATCAAACTGTATGTCTGGAAGATAACTCTTTGCAACGGATTTAGCAAAACACATTAAGATTCTGGCATTGCTAGTTCTAAGGAGACATGAGTGGAAAGTGGCTTTTACATTTTGTCTGATCAGGAGAAGCTGCGGTGGTCATCGGGTTCCCAATCTTTCCTCCCAGTCACTGTCTCCCTCCCTGGTTCTTCCCTTGATTAAATGAAGTTGGCTACACTCTGATGGGCCATGGAGATTAATTCCGGATATGAGCAGAATCCACCTGGCAAACCCGATAAAGGCAGCTTCCAAGAGTGGAAACGGAACAAAGGCATGAATAATAACATAGGAGGATTTACAAAGGACAAAAATATGGGCCACCATTTGAAAGTGACAGTAATTACTTAAGTAAATGTCAAAATGCTTGAAAGAAACAAGAGGAAGACAAGTCATGAATATTTAAAGCTGAAACATGCCGTTCTGTTGATGTGCCGTTTGGAAAGAGATCCTTCCCCTGTTAGCTCAGGTAGTGTGTTCTGGAAGTGCTGTACAGCCTATCTGTCTTGATAATCGGCAAACTCACCCAGCTGACACGAAATCCACACACACTTTCCTCAGTCCCTTAGTGCCTCGCTGCTCAGAGGGCTGTCTGTGGACCAGCAGCATTGGCTTCAGCTGGGAACTTGCCATGAATGCACGATCTCAGGCCCCATCGCAGACCTACTGACTCAGAACTTGCATTTTAACAAGATTCCCAGATGGTTCGTGCGTGGTAAAGTTTGAGATGCCCGGCCTCAGAACACTTTTCAAATGGCATCTTTTCGGTGACTGTTCCAGTCTCCTGCATGGAGAATGCTTTGGTGGTTAGTAAAAGGACTGCAGTTCCCTCAGAGAATATAGCTATAAAGAATTTGCTAACTTACCAGGTCTGGTCATGAATCAATGTGTAGGTTCCCAGCTGTCCAAATCATGGTAATTTATAAGAAAGCCTCTGGAGAATATATAATCCCACAGAGGTTCACAGATTAGTTTCAAGAACAAACGTCCACAAATTACTAATGCATCAAGTATAAAATTCCTGCTACGTAAGAACAGTCCTCAATCTCATTTTTTTAAACATTTGTGTAGCATTTTCTTTTTTTTTTTTTAAAGATTTTATTTATTTATTTGACGGAGAGAGAGATCACAGGTAGGCAGAGAGGCAGGCAGAGAGAGAGGGGGAAGCAGGCTCCCCGCCAAGCAGAGAGCCCGATGTGGGGCTGGAGCCCAGGATGCTGGGATCATGACCTGAGCCGAAGGCAGAGGCTTAACCCACTGAGCCACCCAGGCGCCCCTGGGTAGCACTTTCTTAAAATAAATTTAGATCGCAAACACTGATGAGAAGTTTATCAAGAGATGGGTGACCTCAAACAGGACCCTGAATCAAATCAGGGTCAACACGAGTACTCTGTGCTCATAACTGTCAACTATTAGCCCCGGTAATCACTTGCAGAATGAACTAGGAGGCCGCCACTTGATTTCTCCCACACAAACACAAATCCCCCTCCCATGGTGAAATGACATGTAACTGGTGATAGAGCCAGAATGATAGGTCCGGTCTTCTGAGTCAAATCGGTGCTGTTTCTCTGCTCAACTGCCGTCCGCGTGATCTACGTGATGACTGAGTTGTACAAGGGGAAAAAGCCCTCGGCTTTTCCTCTCTCCAGTTGCATCACCCAGTGCATTCAACAATGCCTTTACCTGCTCCTCTGGAAACAGTTATTTTTAAATGAATTTCAAAGGCAGTGTCCCAAAATACAAAGGGGGTGTAGCCCTTTAAAAATAGACCGGCTTCAAAAGGGGCCAGGTGCCTGTTTGAATGGTTAATGGATAATCCTAAGCATGTGATTGAAGTCAGCATTTATAACAATTATGCATGCCAGTGTCAGCTTCTTGGAAGAAAAGAGGAGGTGGTTTGAGTAAATTACTTTCTCAACTTGAGGCCTGGAGAGTCACAACGAGGCCTGCTCTTTTTCCCCTCGCCTTTGCCAACTGGAGAAGAGGACATAAGGCGGTTAGAAGAGCAAGCTAGTTCTCTCCCCTGCGCGGCCTGAGTGTATGTACTGAATACACAGCTGGCCGAGGGAGATCAGCAGAGCCACGGGCTGCTCCAGAACCTCAGAGGCCTGGGTTGGCAAGAGAAACCCTAGAAGAAGACTCATAATAGATTGCTTTATTCAACTTTCAAAGACCAACCGGCATAAATTAAGATCATAATTAAGTTTGGTGTTAACTGTGTTCTTACTTTTTCCTAACCACCACAGAGTATCTCATCAGTATGTTTGATTCCCTTCTTTATGTCCATGTTGAATGTTTTTAGTATGAAAGGACTCCCAGATACCATTTACTATGTGTGTGTTTATGTAAATATATTGTGCAAATGTAATATTCACAAAAGGCTTAGTTCAAAAAAATAAGAAGCCTGCTAATCCCCAGCGAGTAGTTTTTTTTTATTTGTTTGTTTGGGTTTTTTGGGGGGGGTATTGTTTGTGGGTTTTTTTGTGGGGTTTTTTTTGCCACAATGGGTACTTTGGTAGAATATTTTAGAAGCAGTACACTAGGCTGATATTCCTTTGTGTCTGGTGATCTCTCATTATCATCAGGGAAGAGAAAGAAGTCATGTGGAGAGGCATTGGAATTGTGAACTTTTTCTTGATAAGTCACTTATCTACAATTGCATGTAGGGAAGGGAAGACTTGAACCAATTATAATCCGTGTGCAATACTGTGTATAGACTATCATAAGTCATTGGTTATTGAATATCCACATTTGTATCCAGCACCTAAGAGAAATCAGTGGGTTTTTTACCCAGAGATTCTGATATAATTGGACTTGGGTGGGACATAGGCAGTGGAAGTGTTTGAGTTTCCCATGCTTTTTTCTTATGATTAAGGCAGCATGTTTATGATTATACTAGATACTGAAAATGAGAGATCTTCAATTTGTTTATTGTTTTAACTAGGATTGGAAGGATTTTCCAAATCTATTTTATAATCTTTCGAGTCTTGAGAATACACAGGGTAAAAAAAAAAATCACTCACAGAGTTTCTGATTATTGATAATGTCTTTGTACTAATAGTGACTGAGGCCTGAACGTCAACTCAGGAAGTTTAAATTTTGGGGGCCTCTGGGTGGCTCAGTCAATTGAGTGTCTGCCTTCGGCTCAGGTCATAATCCCAGGGTCCTGGGATTGAGCCCCACATCAGGCTCCCTGCTCAGCCGGGAGCCTGCTTCTCCCTCTTCTTCCCACTTGTGCTCTCTCTCGCTGTCTCTGTCTCTCTGTCTGTCTCTCTCTCAAATAAATAAATACAGTCTTTAAAAATAAGAAGTTTAACTTTTCATGACCCATCTTAAATATCACCCATGTCTTGATGCTGCCCAGATGGTCTCCATCTTAATTTTGTTTTCTACAATGCTTTCAGTGTTACCTTTCTAGAAAACACACATTGTTTTGAGATTGCCCATCTCACAAATGAGGAATGGCTGTGCATTTATTGAGAAAGTCCCAAATTTCTCAGTCCTTTATTCAAGGCCCTTACTGAGAACCAAATTATTCTCCATGCCAAATCCAACGGCCCGATAAAGTGGTCCTTCTGTTCATATTCCTGAGCTATGGGCTACACTTCCACTGTCTGTAGTTTTGCCAATTTTTCCTTCTTTTCTCTCTCTCCCTTCTCATGCTTCAAATCTCTGGGCAAATGCTGCCACCTCCACTAAAACATCTAACCCTAATCAGAATGAATAATTCTTCTACCCTCCCAGTATTGATTTACACCACAACCAGCATTGGCTGCCCTGTGGTTTTCATTATATGTATTTATGTGTCTGCCTTCCCACAAGAAGATGATAACCATAGAAAGAAAAAAAAAAACAAAGACAATGAGAGAGAATATTTATCAACCACTTTTTTTTTTTGCCAGCTGCTAAACTAAGTGCTTTCTATATTTCACACTTTAATTCTGCCAACAACTCTACAAGGCAGGTTCTATCATTACTTCCACTTTATAGATGTAGAAACTGAGGTTTACTATAGATCATCGTCTCCCAATACCCTGGATAATCCTTTATTCATAGAAACTCCAAAAAGCTTATTAAATTGTAGATTTTGAAAGAGATAAAACTTACTCCATTGGCATTAATATAAACCCCCACAACCTCTTTCCCCACAGACAGATTTATCATGGGTGTTGTGCACTTCAAAATCCAGGCTGAGTTATCTTGGTTAGCATGAGGATAGCAGATGGATAAGTTTCAATAAAGGTATATAATGGGCACAAAGAGGTCTTCCACAGCCAGGGGCCTTGAGAGAGACTACTCGATGGCTTTATACAAACTCTTCCTTCCCACAAGATATATTTAGGCAGGAGTTTAGTTAAACAGACTAAGAGAGCATGTGTATTTGTGAAGGGCAAACAGTGAGGTCATCCCCTCTTTGGGAAACTCAATTATCCATGTTTGATGTTCCTCCCATGAGTGCAACGAGCGGACCCTAACTGGAATTGCTAGAATGTCCGCATTGGCATTCAAAACATGTTGGGCATATATAACACCCACCATCACTCTGAGGAAATCAAACTTGGAAGAGAAAATTTCCTAGATACTGGACAGATCGTGCGTGTGGCATGTGAGTAGTCCACCTGTCATTTATAGTCCGGACAGTGAACCATGACATCTCTCAGTGCCAGACGTGCTCCTGTAAGGTTTGAGGTAGAATTACTAAGTCCTACCATGAGGAAGAAAGAAGGACTTTAGAAGGAGTTGTGAGAGAAGAAAATCATCTGAAATTGAGCTGTTTTGTGTGTGTTTGTGTAATCTATGTGTGTGATTATAAGCAAACCACCTGAAAACAGACATTTAGTTGTATGACTCCTTAGTACCCTGTAGCTAAATTGTTGTGCCTCAAAGTTAAATAAATACTTCAGAGAATAAAACCATAGAATTAATCCTTCAAGGAGAACGGCATCTAATACAGCAGCCACTTGCCACATGGGACATGTATTTGAGAACGTGGTTAGTCTGAGTGGAGATATGATGCAAGTGTCAAATTCCAGATTTCAGAGACCTTGTATGAAAAAGGGACATGAGATAATGAATGAACAATGTTTTATATTCACAATAGGTTGAAATAATAACAATATTTTGGCTCTATTGGGTTAAATGAAAAATTCTTAAAATTAATTTCACTTTTTTACTTTTTTCATGTGACTACTAGAAAATATAAATTTTTCTTAATCTACAATCCATATATTTACATATAATATAATGTAAATATAATTCAGAATCCATTTCTGTTGGACAACAATGATCTGGATGAAAGGATCTGACTCCAGCCTCATATCACCTGGGTTTTAATCCTGGTTTCATCATCTACTAGCTGTATGACCCTGGGCAAACTATTGGCCTGTTCTGTTCCCCAGGTTGACTCGTCTGGAAATGGGGATGATAATTAGACCTCATAATTCTGAGAGGATGAAACGAGGTCATGTCCACAAAATGCTCCACTCTGTGTGTGGCTCACGATGAAAGCTCAATAATGGTTAGGAATGTTTTAAGCTTTCAGGAGTAGCTTAGAAACGAAACGAATTGTCTCCCTGCCAAGAACACTACTGTGCTTTCCTTTGCCCACAGGACTCTAAGCATGTCAGTGTGACCCCGCTCAGCTCTCTAGCCTCCTCTCCTACTGCCCCTCCCACACACCCAGGAATTAACCTGCTGCATTCCCCCCTAGCTTCTTCAACTCTCCACATTCTCAGTTGCTCTTGCTTGTTTTGATACTCTTAGCTCTTCCTCCCAGATCTACTCTTCCTCTTTCTCTGCCTGCAAAATTTCTTCAACACTTTCCCAAAGGTTACTTCCTCTGAAAAGCCCTCCCTAATTTTCACCTTCACGCTACAATCTTGAAGAGTTACACGTTGTACAAATGTTCCTGGTACACGTCTGATATTGAAAATGTCATACCACATTGTAGTTAGGGGTTTACCTGTCAGCCTCCCTCACTCAACTGCGATGTTCTTGAAGGTAATAACCACATTGTGTGTGTGCGCGTGTATGTGTGCGCATGTGCGTGCATGCCCACAACCTAGCACAATTCTCAGCTCACGTTAGAGTCACAGTAAAGTTTTGCTGAACTTTTTTTTTCTTAAGACTTATTTGTATATTTATTTATTTTTTTTAAGATTTTTATTTATTTATTTGACAGACAGAGATCACAAGCAGGCAGAGAGGCAGGCAGAGAGAGAAGGAGGGGAAGCAGGCTCCCTGCTGAGCAGAGAGCCCCATGTGGGGCTCGATCCCAGGGTCCTGGGATCATGATCCAAGCCAAAGGCAGAGGCTTTAACCCACTGAGCCACCCAGGCACCCCTGTATATTTATTTTAGAAAGAGCAAGTGCACAGCAGGTAGTGGGGCATGGGGGGAGGAGGAGGGAGAGAGAATCTTAAGCAGACCCTACACTGAGTGTAGAGCCCCACACAGGGCTCGATTGCATGACTCTGAGATCATGACCTGAGCCAAAACCAAGAGTCCATCGCTTAACTGACTGAGCCACCCAGGCATCCCTGCTGAGCTTTTGATGTAAACTTGAGCTCATCTATTTGTAGAGTGGGTAATTCTCTGTTGGTACGATTTGTAGGTTCCTGAAATTCCCTTTATCCCCCAAACATATTCATTTTGCTTTCTACGTATTCCAGCTGTCCTGCTTCTCTGTGACTAATCCTGATCAGTGCAGCTTGAGGGGAAGTGTCGTTTCACATCCAGTCCCAGGAAACTAAGAGCAGGTTACTTCTTCCATCCTTTCTCACTCTTTGGTCCATACAGCTAGAAGGAAAGCACTCCAAGATGTCAGAGTTGCAAAATAAAAGTCATTAGTCCCTGAGTCAGCATTTGGAAGACAGACAGGCAAGAGAAGCCCCCAACCCACATGAATCTATGCCCTAAATGAGGTATCTACCTTTACTGTGTCAGTGCACTGAAATTTGAAGGTTTGTTTCTACAGCAGAACTTTGCCTATCCTAGCTAACGAACCTAGTATAGGAAACACAATTACAAAACTTCAACCGCACGATATTTTCTTAACTGCAAATGCTCTTGGGAAGAGGAGTAACACTTGAACTAATTCACTCTGGTAATCATAGATTTGTCTCCTTCCCAGAGAAATCCAAGAAACAGATCTTAGATTTTTAGGGAGTTAAAAAGGGGGTTTCTGAGGAGAGAGGATTGGGAGGAGGGCATTAGAATGAATAGCTTGGGACTTCCAGACACCAGGGATAGTCATCATCTACCTCAATGGTTAAAAATTACACCAAAGGAAAATAAATTATAAGCCAAAAGGAATTAGTTTGCACCACCCAGCTCACTCAGCTATATGGTACTTCTTCCTTCTATTTTATTTTATGCTAGATAAAGCTGAGCAGTTGTATAAATAGAAATGACTGGAGCCTTTATGTCTAATAGCAGAACTCATTTTTATTTCTTTTTTGGCCTCTTGATAAAGCTAACGGATAAAGTCTTTTTTAGAAAGCTTTTATTTTGGATCTGTTAGGCTGTTTTACTCTAAAATGTCATCAATATTCTTTAAGGTATCAAAACTAATTTTAGCAAAAAGCCCCAGGAGTTGACTGTTGCTGGTCTCATAATGGATGTCAATTTTTTTAAAACTGAAAACAACTAAGAGCTCCTAAAAAGAAAAGCCCATAAACCAAGCAGACTTTCCTTCTCAACCAATGGGCTTCATGCTTTCATCACTTCCCACAGTTGTACCTCTTCTTCTAAACTCCAAAGGCTCTGTCTGAACTGTGACAATGATATAATCATTTTCATCTAGGACTTCTCACATTTCCCAATTCATCTGATCTGGTCAGAGAAGAATGTAAGCACAAAACCAAATCAAGATTCAAATTTTGATTCCAACAAGCCACATTGACATGTGCATATATATACACATGCATTTGCCGGCTGTCTTCATTTTATACGTCTTTCTATTCTAGTCACACTCCTTTCCCAACATGGTTGTGAGGCAAAGAATTTGGTCTTGCCCAAAGAGAAGGTCTTCCCTTTGCCCTGGTTCTTGGAGGTAATCTCCAGGCTCTTGTAATGTTGTGCCTGATAGGAGTGTCATTGTTTGCCTGGGTTCCTTGAGTCCTACTGCATAGTCTAACAAGTGATTTGGGGTGGGGGGACTGGCCACCCATATAGTCTTGAGGTGGGGGGTGGCCATGCCTGAAAGACTGACATTGTGACGCAGAGTGTGGGCTTTGGGACATGTGGTGACAGCTGGCCTAGAGACTAAGATCAACCATGTGGACAATCAAATGATGGGTCGCGCTTACATAATGGACCTTTGGTAAAAACTCCAAACCCTGAGGCTCAAGTTAGCATCCCTGGTTGGTAATACTCCATATATATTGATACCTGGAAGGTAACATATCCTAACTCCACAGTGAGACAACAATGGAACTTTTGTTTTGAAACCTTCCTGGATTCTGCTGTACACACTTCTTCCCTTGACTAGTTTTACTCTATATGCTTTCCCTATAATAAACTATAACCCTGAGTATAATAGCTTTCAGTGAGTTCTGTGGGTTCTAGTGAATTATTGAAACTGAGGGTTCTTTGGTGAACCCCTTGAAACTTACAATTGGTGTCAGAAATGAAAGCAGTCTTGGAGAGTGCACCCTCCAACTTCAGATTTTGACCTAAACTCTTCACCGTGATATAATGTAATTGGTAAAGCATTTGGGGGCAGAAGAATTCAGGTTCAAGGGCAGGGTCCGTCACTTACCAGAGTGTGAATTTGGACAATTTATTTACTCTGTCTATGCTCCATTGTGTTCATCTGTGATATAGAAATAATACCATCTATAAACAAGAGGGCTACTTCAAAAATTAAAGAAGATAATGGATATGGAATATTTAAAAATTGCAAAGTTTTGTATACATGTTAATTATACAAATGTGTCTTTGTTGTCTTTGAAATTATTGCATGTGAAATCAGGCTCCCTGGAATTCGCCACTATATCAAAATTATTTTTTTTCCCTAAACACAAGCTGCTTTCAAATTATGAGTGTTACTGCCTATAATCTCTGTAATCTCATATCTTATTTCAAACATATAATGCACTTAGAATGAAAGAACACTAATCACTCACTGCAATGATAGAGCATAAACCCCCATATGTGATGAAGCAAATAATCCAGTAAAATTAGATATTCAGATTGTAGGCATTAGAGGGAAGCCACATAGTGTTGATAACAATGTCTTAAACTTGTGCACTTATCTCTAGATTTAAAATCTTTACAAAGATACATTTCAGCCTGTCCCAATAATTTCCTGAAATTGCCAGAATTGTAATATCACCTCAATTTTTAACAACTTAAAACTAAAAAGAGCTATGTGACACAAAGCTTGATTTTTCATTCCTTAAACAAATAGTTACTGGGCACTAACTATCTGCCGTGCAATGTGCTATCCTAGGTGCACAGTTCTACATTGATAAACAGACAAAATCTTTGCTCTCGTGAGATTTACGTTTTAGAGATTCTGGTTCCATAAGCTTGCCATGTTGCTACATACCCTGTACAGGTGCCAGCGACAGGACTCGAATGTGGCCTTCCTGAAAACTAGTTGTATGTGTTTTCTTCTTTATTATTCTACTTCAGTGTTTAGCTAATATAGAGTTGATTTTCCATATGCTGGTAGGCCAATCTTTCATTTGTACTTCAACTTACATGAATAAAGAAAGCCTGTGATTTCTGACAAGACACAAAGAAGTTAAAAAAAGATCTCTATCTTCATAAATCCCATCAGACTCTAAATGAAAAAACTATATAGTTTTTAACCTAGGGCAAATAACTATTTGTTTATACTCCCAAATCAGGAGATATATATACAACTTTCCTGGGGCATCTGGGTGGCTCAGTTGGTTGAGCACCTGACTCTTGATTTCGGCTCAGGTCATGATCTTCAGGTCATGGGATCAAGCCCCGCATCAGGCTCCTGTATCAGCGTGACATCTACTTGAGATTCTTTTCCTCTCCCTCCGCCTTAGCCCCTCCCCCTCTCATTCTCCCTCTCTCTCTCTCCAAATAAAAAATAAATCTTTAAAAAAAATATATACAACCTTCCAGAGTTAGAAAGTTAGTCAGAAAAAGAGAAAGAAAAAGAAAAATGGAATCATTGCCTATCTGGAACTAAGAAACTTCAGTATTTGTAATAATAAACTATTCATTCATTCATTTATCACATGGCCTCATGTGAGATTTTATGGAGATCTAAAGTTAATTGAGAAAATCATGGACTCTGACGTTAGTAACATTACAACTCTAGCCAAAGATATAGTTTTCCCCAAATTATACATTCTGTACATCTCTCTGAAAGAATTTTTTAAGTTTTTATTTAAATTCCAGTTTGTTAACAGAGTGTAATATTTGTTTCAGGTGTACAATATAGTGATTCAGCACTTCCATACATCACCTAGTGCTCATCATGACAAATGCACTCTCTCGTTCCCCATCCTCTGTTTCACCCATCCTCGCACCCCCCACCCCTGTGATCATCAGTTTGTTCTCTGTAGTTAAGACTCTTGTTTCTTGATTTGCCCCCTCTCTTCTTTCCCTTTGTTTTGCTTCTTAAATTGCACATATGATTGAAATCATATGGTGTTGGTCTTTCTCTGACTGACTTATTTTGCTTAGCATAGTGCTCTCTAACTCCATCCGTATCAGTGCAAATGGCAAGATATCATTCTTTTTAATGGCTGAATAATATTCCATTGTGCATATATATATCACACCTTCTTTATCTGTTGATGGACGCTTGGGCTGTTTCCATAATTTGGCCACTGTAGGTAATGCTGCTATAAACATCGGGGTGCATGTATCCCTTTGATTTGGTATTTTTGTATTCTTTGTATTCTAGTGGCGCAATTGCTGGATTGCAAGGTGGTTCTATTTTTAACTTTGTGAGGAACCTCCGTACTGTTCTCCAAAGTGGTTGTGCCAGTTTGCATTCCCACCAACAGGACACAAGGGTTCCCTTTCCTCCACATCCTTGCCAACACCTTTTGCTTCTTGTGTTGTTGATTTTAGCCATTCTGACAGGTGTGAGGTGATACTTCAATGTCATTTTGATTTGTATTTCCCTGAGGATCAGTGATGTTGAGCATCTTTTCTCTCTGAAAGAAATTTGATAACTCCTACCAAAGTCACACATAGCAACATGATTAAAGTATTAATTTACCTATTCAGCAGTTATTTACTGAATATGTATTATGCGCCAAATGTGGTGCTGGGCACTAGAAACGCAACAGTGTGTGAATGAGGAGCAGCCTCTACCTTCTTGAGTCCTGCAATATAAATTGGTAAGAGAGAAAAGGCCCTCTAAAGGGAAGGAGAATACAACAGGGAAGCAGGGGAATGGGTTGGAGGTTGAAGAGAGGAATGTGGAGACATGGGTGTGGAGAGAAAACAGTAAGTGTGAGAGCACAGAAGCATTGGTGTATTCCAGAAACTCAAAAAGGCTGAACAGAGTGGGCAAAGGGGGCCAGAGTGGGACAAGGCAGAACAGGCAGGCTTGCAGCTACATCATGGGAGGCTTCGTGAGCCAAGTTTAGGCATCTGGTCTTTGTTATAAAGGGTTGAAGCATCAAAAGGTTTTAAACAATGCCGATATGACCATATTTATGCTTACGTAGTTGGAAAATGGAGAAAGAAAATTTCATGGAGGGGACCAGTTAGGAAACCATGACAGTGGTCTGGGTCACAAAAAATCATGGCTTGAACTAGGTTGGTGATATATATGGGGAGAAGATAAAGTTGAGAGACACGTAAGTGGAAAAGTACACAAGACTCAGAAATCAATCAAACATGGAGTTTGGCAAGCTCAGTTGGGTGGATGGTGGCTCATTTACAGAGATTTGAAACTCTGGAAGAGAAATATTTATGTATGTGTGTGAGAGAGAGAATTTGATGACTCAGTTTTGGATTTATGTTTGAGACCTCCATGGAGAGATGACATGACTAATGGGAATATGCTAATTTGTAGCTCACATAAGAGGCATAAAAAAAAATTTCCAGCTACCCGAAGAAAGAAAAGTATTATATCCATATAACAAACTGACCTGGTCCGTATTACTTTGTCCCTTGAATTACTTGTCCTCACCCCTCTTCCTGTTTTGACAATTGGATAGAAATAATTACCTCAAATTTGTAGGCTATAGGGATATTCTCTTGAGTACGTATTTATTGTTTGCCTTTTGTGAGTGTCAGTCTGGACTTAAAGCCATCCACAGGCTCAGTTGATCCCAATTTAGTGTCATCATTACTTCCTTGTTGGTGTTCAATTTGCCATAGCATGCCTGAGAGGGACCCTTGGAAGGGTCATCATCTCCAGATATCTAAAAAGTATATCTTCAACAAGATATTCCAGGTTCCTGCTCAGTTCTCTTGGTCCAAAGAGATGGACATCTGGGGACCAGAGAGATGACATTGTATTATTTCACAAGGAAACTCAAAGCAGAGCAACAAGGCACAGAAGCTTCAAACCACAGACATAAGGCAGAAGGAGCACTTTTTCTCCAAAATCCAAGTATTCAAGCATCCTTTTTACCTTTTTCTAGCATAAGCATGTATTAATCCCATTTATTTATCCCTTCCAGTAACTTCTGATATACCCTGCCATGGTTTACAACCACAGACAATATTCTTGACTTATGTTGTTGCTCCAAATTTAGACGTCTTTATTTTCTCTTCTTTTTTTTAAGATTTTATTTATTTATTTGACAGAGAGAGAGATCATAAGTAGGCAGAGAGGCAGGCAGAGAGACAGGGGGAAGCAGACTCCCCGCTGAGTAGAGAGCCTGTTGTGGGGCTCGATCCCAGGACCCTGAGATCATGACCTGAGCAGAAGGCAGAGGCTTAACCCAATGAGCCACCCAGGTGCCCCTATTTTCTCTTCTTTCTCTTTTGCTTAAGCATCATAGAAGTGGCACCAAAGTATGAAAGTCTAGATCAGGGCTCAGCAAACTACAGCCCATCAGCCAAATCTGTCTCATGGCCTGATTTTTAAAATAAAACTTTACTGGAATGCAGGCAAGCCCATCTGTTTACATGTGGTCTCTGGCTGCTTTGCACTAAAAGGGCAGAGTTGAATAGTTGTGATGGAGACTACCTGACCCACAAAACATGAAATGTTTACTGTCTGGCCCTTTAAAGAAAATGTTCACCATCCCTTAGTCCAAATGATCTCCCTTGTCTATACTTGTCATCACCAATTATCTAAAAAGAAAAAGAAATCCCCATATCCCTCCAAGAGAATGCCAAAGAACACAGAGACACAGACTACCCAGGAATTCAACTAGATTCCCACCAATTTTCCAGCAATAGCATGGAATGTGTCAATACAGATAATTACAAACCTTTAAGGTTTTTCCCAAAGCTCTTTGGCTTTTCGTTGTTTTGGGTCATAGTGCCATGAATTATTATTTATCATGGGGACCTGAATATTAAATACAATTTTTTATTTTTTATTACCTTCAGTTAGCCAACATATAGTACACCATTAGTTTTTGATGTAGTGTTCAATGATTCATGAGTTGTAAAGGCCTTTGTGTTTATATATATTTAGCAGAATGAATCTGTCAGGAGTCTCAGTTTTTCACCTACATTCCCCTCCTGTGTCCACACCCTTTACCACATGACTTTGCAATTTCTCTCACAAAAGAGGCAGAAGGTATTGTTTCATCTTTTGTATCTGAGTTGGTCTTGTGACATGCTTTAGCCAGTAGAATGTGGTGAAGGTAATAGCATACCAGTACTGAGCCTAGTTCTCAAGAAGCCTTCTGTTTCTGCTCTCTCCCTTATCTCTGCATATGCCATAAAAAAACATAACGAGGAAAATGAAAGATACATGTAGCATATCTGAGTTGCCCCATTTACCCAAGCCACAGCTAGCCAAGATCAACCAACAGTGAGCGATATCCACACAGGTGAGTGAGCCTAGCCAAGAATGGGAGATCCACTTTAACCAACCACTCCAGATGGGTAAACAATAAACACTTAATGTTTTAAGCCACTGAGGGTTTTTTTTTGTTTGTTGTGTAGCGTTATTATGGCAATAGATAACTGATACAAAATATACTGAAATTATTTTTCTCAGTGTTGTCCCAGTCTACTTCAAAAACCAACTAAAAGTGTTAGAAAATACAACCAAATTGATACTGGGAAATTTGAGACACTTATAAAAATCCCAAGAGTTCAGGTAGAATAATTTCTGAGTTGTCTAAATTTTACAAAAGCTGACTCAGAAAACACTAGTGCATTTGGATTACAGCACATTTCATTTGTAATTCTGTAATCATATTACATTTAAATGTCCCCAAATCCCTGTACAATCAAGTCCCCCAACATTTTTGGATGTATTCCAAAAGTTTTAATCCACATATAAACCAAATATGACAATTTAGCAAATTGTAGCTATAGAATATTTTGATGCAATTATGCAAAATTTTGCAGGGATTTTAGCCCTTCTAATTACAGACAAGGAATAATCAGTCACTCTCTTCTAGAGAACTTGGTGAATAGGGCATAATAAGATCTCCAAATATGAGATATAACTTTGCCCAAATCTAAACAGTCCTGTCACATGTTGAGATTCCTACTTAGATCTAGAAGGAGCCAGAAGAAAGTAATTTATTTTTAATAGTCTGGTAGTCTATGTGTTTCAGAATTTAGGATTTGCAATAATTTAACTGTCTTAGATGCTTGCTTACTTGGGATATGCTAAGAGATTTTCATACTCCATGTTTAATTAGCATCTGGATTCAGGTAGGCCCATACCCGAGAGCCACGTGGTTTCACCTACAGGCCTCCTGAGGTTATCGCTTCTGTTAATGGCTGCCTCTCTGTTGAAGGTTGGGGTAGGTTCTATGGTCAATCTATCTTGCAGAAGGACTTAATCCCACATCCCTTCAGGGGATCCAGTGTCCTCAAAAATTTCTTGTTTGAGTTGTATTTCCTGTTTGCCCTTGCCTTTCTCAAGATCCTTTTTAATTTGTCAAAGGAAGCTAGAGAAATTTTCCTTCCAAGTATTTTAAAATCAAATTTCATTTAGCCAAAGTTCTCTTGGGGAACTACCCCCAATTTTGAATCACCCTTCATTGAAAAGGTGGGGGTGGAGATGGAAGCCCTTACCAATGGACCCCCACCCCAGTGAACCTTTTTTACAGTTTTAAGTCAAAATTCTAAATGTTCCAGATAGGGAAGAGTAGTTGACTTTCTTCCTCCAGGATTTGAGATCTGGGCTTTGTGCCAGGGTCTCCTTCTTTATCTCAGTTGGTTCTGTCCCAAGAAGGTCATCTTTTCTTAAACAAAATTTTATCTGCAAATATCAGTTATTTAACACTTTGGTTGCATTGTCTTGAGACCATTTCTAATTGGTGAGTATGCTTAGGGACCATGTCTCAGCCTGGACAGAATTATGAATATAGCTTGCAGCTTCTCAGACATTCTTAGTGCTGTATTTTTTTTCTTTTTTTTTAAAGATTTTTATTAATTTATTTGACAGACTGAGATCACAAGTAGGCAGAGAGGCAGGCAGAGAGAGAAGAGGAAGCAGGCTCCCTGCTGAGCAGAGAGCCCAACGCGGGACTCGATCCCAGGACCCTGAGGTCATGACCTGAGCCGAAGGCAGAGGCTTAACCCACTGAACCACCCAGGCACCGCTTAGTGCTGTACTTAACCAGGTTACATGCACATCACTTGAACAGAAGTTTCAAAAAGTAATCATTTTTGTTCATTTTAATCATTGGCAGTTTCATGTCTCAATTAAATACTTTTGTTTCCACTTTGGAATGTGTCTGAGTCACGCAGAAGATTATTTCTGAGACCCAAACTTCTGTATGCTGTTAAAAAAATTGGGGTGCTTCAAATCATATAGCTCCAAGTTCATAACACTTTTTCAGAAGAGGAGTTTTCAAAATACAGATTAGTTTCTACACATGATAAATTCATCATAGCTTAAAGTAATAGCAAGATTTTCAGTGTTATATTTTGCCTTCAAGATCTGCCTCTTTGGGTCAATGACAATAAACATATCTCAGCTCCTTTCTTCCCCTCTCATGTTTAAACCCAGTTTTGCCTGATAAAAGTCTTTCATTGGTCTTTCATTGGTCTATAGGATGCTACAGGAGGTAAGTTCCTCATGCCTGATGTTACCGTTCTTAATGGATCTAGTCTAGCTAGGAACAGTATTATGATTTTACTCTCAGTTGTCCTTAATAGCCAGACACTGAGGACTGATACCTGCTACATCTCTGCATTTCCTCCCAACACGCTTATCTTTCTATATCTATGGACTTGCCTATTGTTGACATTTCATATAAATGGATTCATGCGATATGTGATCTTTCGTGACTAGATTCTTTCATTTAGCGTAATGTTGGCAATGTTCGTGCAAGTAGTAGCATGTATCAGTCCTGCCTTGTTTTGTTTTTTATTTTTTTAAGTAATATTCTATTGTATAGATACACCACTTTGCTTATTCATTCTTTGGGTGATGATGGACTCCTTGATTATTTCCATTTTTGGCGATGATGAATAATGCTGCTATGAACATTAGTGTAGACATTTTTATGTGGACATATAGTTTCATTTCTTTTGTGTATATATACATAGAGTAGAATTGCTAAGAGATACGGTAACTCCATGTGTAGCACTTGCAGGAACTGCCTGACTATTCTCCAAAGTGGCTATACCACTTTATGTTCTCACCAGCAATATATGAGCGTTCCAATTTCTCTGCATCCTCATCAACACTACTTTCTGCCTTTTTTTATTATAGCCCTCCTACTGGGTTTAAAAGTGATATCTCATTTTGGTTTTGATTTTGCAATACAATTTTAACATCTTTATCTGCTACCACCTGGAATGCAAGCACTGAAGTGGATGCAGAAATCGAATACTTGGAACTTCTCTCTCTTTGTGTGGTCCCTTGTGCAACTCCGTACTCTTCTGCCTTCCAAGTCCTGAGTCAGTTTGCATTTTCTGAATGGCTTGTAGTTAGGTGGGGCCAAGTGACTAGCCCTGGCCAATGAGTTGTGAATTGAAGCAATGCCCATCACTTCTATGCCAAAGCATTGAATTGTTGGTACAAAACCATCCAGGGCTCTTTCCCTCTATCTTGACAATCAACGAATTTCAAGATTGAGACATCATTGAAGGGTTGGGTCATGTGGCAAGGGAACATTTAACAGAACTGACCCAGGATGCACATAGCATGTGAGTGAGAAACATTTGTTTTTAAGACATGGGATTTGTTTGTTACTGCAACATAACTGCACATATCCTGAGTGATAAAATGATCTTTATTTGTTTAAGATGTTAGAGCTCAACAGATCTGGCAAATCATATAGCATCTCTTAGACCCAGCCTCCTCCTCCATAATATGAGTGTCATAAACCTACCTCACAAAATTGCCTGAAGTTAAGCAAGGCAATGTATTGTTCAATAATGCTTAGCATAGTGCACAGTACATATCAGGTTCTTAGGAAATGATTGTTAAATAGAAGGGAAATGAGTTGGGGACTATATTATTGGAGTTAACTTTATGCAGAAGATGATGAGTTAGAATTTGAAGGACCAACTCATAGAAGCAAGGAGGCAGAGAGAAGGGTAATAGTTTTTCTTTGAGTGGTTAGTTTGAGCCTTGCAGCAACCCTGACTAACAAACATTCTTATCCATGTACAAATGCATGTCATTATTACAGAGTGAGAAGACCTTCTTTTGGGGTCTTGATTTTTCTTCCCAGAGGAGAAGAAATAGCCACAAAATTCCAGCTTATTTCACAAAACACACCATTTGGAGTGTAATTACATTTAAAATATGCTGGAAAGTGATTTGATGGATCCAAAATTATCAATCACTCTTCAGATTAACAGGCAAAGAGGAAAATGCCAAAACAAGGTCCCTTAAGAATGTTTAGGACCAATATAAAAAATATTTCTCTTTATGTGCATGCTTTCCTTGAAAATAAGGAGGCAGGGACCTGGTTCAGCCTGGCAAAAGACAATCCAAAAAAATCAGTTAATACCGTGGGCACCTGGGTGGTTCAACAGTTGAGCATCCAACTCTTGGTTTCAGCTCAAGTCATGATCTCGAGGTTGTGAGATTGGGCCCCCGTGTCGGGCTCCATTCTCAGTGTAGAATCTGCTTTAGATTCTTTCTCCCTCCTCCTCTGCCCCTTCCCACTTGCTCACTCTCTCTCTAAGAAAGAAAATAGTTTAAAAATATATTCCAACTACAAAAGCACTTAATACCAGGCAAAGGGCTCTATACAGGGTGAGGGAAGGAGCATTACATAAACTAGAGTAGTCATTTCCACTCATTGGATATTGATGGCCACAAATATTTTCTTTCTTGGCTTCATCTCTCTTAGATGTTTGACTGTTCTTCGTTTTTTTTTTTTTTTTTAGCTGACTTTCTCTCCTACTCTGCTTGCATTTTAAATATTGATATACCACAAGTCGAGTATCAGTCTTATTCTTTCCTCACCCTGCAAGCCCTTTCTCAAAGTTCTCATTCTCTGCCATGGTTTTACTTGCCCCCGTGGACTGATAATTTCTCCATCTGAGGCCTTGTTTCTGGGTACATGTTTCTATCTACTTATTGGAAACCTCCACCTGGATGACCCATAGTATTTAACCACCTTGTTCCTTCTACTTGAAACATTATTCTTTCATCTTCCTCAGCCTGCCTCCTTCAGATTTCCTCTTAAATTTTACTTCTTCAAGGTAGTGTTTCTTGAGACCAAGATCTACCTGCACGCACTATCCAAAAACCCTCTTGTTTTACTTTAGGCAATTCAGAGCCAGTGGTTTTTTTTTTTTTTTTTTTAAGATTGTATTTATTTATTTACAGACAGAGATCACAAGTAGGCAGAGAGGCAGGCAGAGAGAGAGGAGGAAGCAGGCTCCCCACTGAGCAGAGAGCCCGATGCCATGCGGGGCTCAATCCCAGAACCCTGAGATCATGACCTGAGCTGAAGGCAGAGGCTTTAACCCACCGAGCCACCCAGGCACCCCGAGCCAGTGTTTTAAATTACACATTTGTGGGATTATTTCATTTTCTCTCTTCTGTGCTAGACTTTTTATTCTGAAAGCTATCACAGTATCTACTTTGATCTCCATCAGATTTCCAGTTCCTAGCATATGGTAGAGACTCAGTAAAAATGTGTTAAATTAATGATTTAATGAATCACTGATACAAGATGAACCGCTAATACTCCCCATCTCTCCCGTTCCAATGCATATATTTCTGGATGTAATGAATGTGCCCCAAATCATCCCATTATTTCAACTAGAATCTGGGAGCCAGCCTATATACTGCCATCTCCCACACCCATAACATCTAAATATTATCAACAGTACCACTCCTTTTAAATATCTTGAGAATCGGGGCACCTGGGTGGCTCAGTGGGTTAAAGCCTCTGCTTTCGGCTCAGGTCATGATCCCAGGGTCCTGGGATCCAGCCCCGCGTCAGGCTCTCTGCTCTGCCGGGAGCCTGCTTCCTCCTCTCCCTCGGCCTGCCTCTCTGCCTACTTGTATCCCTCTCTGTCAAATAAATAAATAAAATCTTAAAAAAAAAATCTTAAGAATCCATTAGCTCCTCCCTTATCTCTGCTATTAAGGGTTTGTTTAGGTCCTTGTCAATCTTTCTGAATTCATTATCCTCTAATCCCTCACTATCACTGCAGGATGTTTTCTTTAAAATGCAAATCTGACCATTTTATTCTGGAGCTTAAAACCCTTTACCAGACTTCCTATTGCTTTGAAGATGAAGCTCAGATTCTTAAACCTAATCTACAAAACTTTCCACAATCTGACAAGCTAGTCTCAGCCTTCCTTGTCTTACACTTTTTCACCCTTCCCTATTTCCTCTGGTCGTCCAGAACTCATGATTCCCAAACCTACCTTCCTGCCTTTGCACTGACTCTCTGCCCAGAATGTTATTTTGCAGATGTTCAAAACTTATCCAGCTCTTCACATTTCAAAATGAAGCTTTAGGTTCCCCTCCTCTGGGAACTCTCTCCACCCTCTCCTGGGTGAAATTTATTACTCTCTTCTACACTCCCACAGCAAGGGTCTTGATTATAGCCTCCATGGTTTTCAGCGATAATTTTTTATTGTTCTGATCCCTTTGTTGAGTTGTGAGCTCCTATAAACAGGGTCTAGCTTTAATTCACCTCTGAATCCACTGAAGTGCTAGCTCTATATTTGCAAACCATTTCTCTGATAAGAGACTTGTACCCAAAATATATCTTAGAACTCCCAAACTTAATAAAAAGTAAACAAATATCCCAATAAAAAATGGGAAAAGGATTGAACAGACACTTCGTCAAAGAAAGTACTTCATGCAGATGACAAATAAGCAATACAAATATGCTCAATATCATTTGTCATTAGGGAAATGAAAATTAAAACCACAATGACATACTACTGCACTCATTCAATGATCTGAACATACTGAGTGTTTGCAAGGATATGGAGAAACAGGAATTTTCATTCCCCACTGGTGGGAATATACAACCACTTTGGAGGAGAGTTCATGGCAATTTCTTAAAAAGTTAAGCACCTGCCATATGATTTGACCATTCTACTCCTAGGTATTTATCTGATAAAAAAGAAAGCATAGGCCTATACGAAGACTACCATCAAAACTTTGTTTGTAATAGCAAAAAATTGGAATCAACCCATATATCTATCAACAGGTTAATGTATAAACAAACTATGATAGACCCATATAATGGAATATTATTCAGCAATAAAAGGAATGAACACGCAGCAACATGGATGAATCACAAAATAATTATGCAGAGTGAGAGAAGTCAATCAAAAAATGTATGTACTATTAGACTCTATTGATATAAATCTCTACAAAATGCAAAAAATAGATCAGATGCAAAAATGCAGAAAGCAGATCAGTTATTTCCCAGGGATGGGATATGTGATGGCAAGGCCAGGAAGAGAGATTACAAAAGGGCCACATGGAAACAGATGTGATAGGTGTGTTCATTATTTCAATGGTGGTAATGGTTTCATTGGTGTATACATATATCAAAACTTAAACTGTACTTCTTAAATACATGCTATTTATTATATGTCAATTTTACCTCAATACATGAGTTTTTAAAAGACCCTTTAATAATTGGATGTGCCTGGGTGGTCATTAGACATCTGCCTTCAGCTAAGGTCATGATCCCAGGGTCCTGGGATCAAGCCCTGCATCAGCCTCCCGGCTCAGCCGGAAGCCTGCTTCTGCCTCTCCCACTCCCCCTGCTTGTGTTCCCTCTCTCGCTCTCTTTCTCTGTCAAATAAATAAATAAAATCTTTTAAAAATAAAATAAAAATCCCTTAATTTTTTAAACATGTTGTCGAGGATTCACTTTTTAAATTACCAAAAGCTCTTCTAACACAATTTTTAATTCATTTTACAGATTCATTAACCCAACCTTCACTTGATACGTGAGACACCCATTTGCCTGCCTGCCTAGGCAAACGACCATGGGGCCAACTTCTCCCCCTTCCTTCCCCTTTACCTCCTTCATGTTGTATTCTCCATCCTGCTAGCAGAGAATTTGGCTTTCCTTGTTGATTACTCTCATTATCTTCTCTAGAATGTCTTGTGCAATACTAGCACCTGACATGGGGCTTTACAAGTGTTCATCAGCAATGTGTGCATAGACACAGGAGTTCATATTGCCCTCGATGGCATGGCGACACTTTCCTGGCTGATTCAAATGAGTTAACTATAGGTCAAGAGGACGGTTTTAATCCTGTGTATAGAAACACAGTGTTTTTCCACTATAGGATAATTGAGTCTGTAAATGAGACGATGTGAATGATGTGGCTGCTTTGATACTGGACTAAGTTCCCCCAGGTTGTTGAGTTTACTGTCATGAGCAGGGCAAGCAAGACCAGGAGAGCGAGAAAGAAAGGATGATGCGTAGGGCAGGAATCATTCTGAGAGGAGATTATTTCTGAAGCAAACTTTAAGAACTCCAACTCACTCACATTTGTAGAAAGAAAATGAAAGGTGAGAACACTGAAACTAAGATTATTTTCCTTAAAATAAACATCAGTCCTCTTTACAACGGAGTGAAAAAGGAGCAAATGAACAGCAAGTAAAGGCTGCACTGGAGCTAGACAGCCCTCACTAGGAAACACGGCGGCCATTGCTTGGTGCTTAGATGAGGAAAACTCACAATGCCTTTGGCCTCCCCTCAAGCAGCCCCGGCCAGGCCATTGCTGAGCAGCTCCTTCCAAGATGAAACAATGCAGTTTTCAGTCTTTCTGATGAAGCAGTAGCTCCCTCCCCAAATTGTGACAGCAATTTTTTCTTCTCGACTTTTGTCCAGCCTCGACTTAACTTTATTTTTGTAACTGGTAGCAAGCCAGGGTGAGAAATGATCTCTTCCCAACCAATTATCTGGGAAGAAAGCCCACTTTATCATTAATTACATTATCTAACAGCCTCTTGCTACTCAAAATGGGGTCCTTGGATCAGCAGCATTGGCACCATCTGAGAACTCGTTTGAAATGCAGAACGTTGGGCTCCGTTCCAGAATTCCTGAGTCAGAATCTGTATTTTAACAAGATGCCCAAGTAGTTTGTGTACACATTCAATTTGAGAATGGCTTGTCTAACACTCACAACATCCTGTATAAGTTAAGGATTATCATTCTTATTACTTACTGGAGAAAATAAGACCAGGAGAGTAAAATTACTTGACAAGGATCAATACCTAAAAAGTTCCAGAGTTGGGATTTTAAGGTAGCTCCCCTAATTCTAAATGCAGGCAACTTCTCCTTCCATCATGCTTTTCTCCACATTAATTTTTTCAAGTGAATTCAGTAGTTCTGGTCATAGCCACCCCACTTTCAACCACATTGTTGACTGACTGCTAATACCCAAACTTCTATTATCAGGCATGCATGATTAAATTAAACATTTACCATCCCTTGAAATATTTGAAACACCAATGTCTATGGGGAGAATGACTTAATAAATCCCTTAACCCTTAGTGGTTAGGAGTTTGATCAGGCTGCTGACTTTATCCATCAATCAGAAGAGCAAAGCACCTTGAAGCAAAGGAGGGAAGAAAAGGAGTGAAGAAGGAGAAGGAAGGAAAGATAAAGGGAAAGAGTTTCAGATTTATTGTCCAGTATAGATCAGCCCTTTCCAAAGACCTTGACTGTCCTTGACGTTTGCTGTCACGACTGGCTGGAGCTTGTTCCTTTGCTTCTGTCGTGGATACGCTGAATCTAGGCTATCATTTCCCTATGGTATTTCCAGGGAGGTGAGCCCAGAAACCCCTGCAGATGTTTACCACTGCTACTCAGACTCATAGAGAGGAAATGTGAAACAGCTGTGCTTACCAGTGCTTAAGGCAACATCATCATCATCATCAAAAAAAAAAAAAAAACTCCAAGACTCTATGGTTACCAATAATAGCTATTATATTTGAGGCTATACTACATGCCAGATCCTGTACTAAATACTTAACAAATATTTCCCAAAATAGTCTTGAAGGTATGTATTATTTAGTAATTGCAGCTCATGAGGAATGGAACCTGGCTTCTAACCTCAGGCCTATCTGAGGCAAGAGTGAGTGTTCTTTTTATCATAACACGTGGCTGTGGCGTGCTTAAATTAACCTCCTACTCAACTTTCAATGTCTGGCTGAAATCACCCCTTCTAGGTAGTTCTCTTTCAGTGACCCTGGTGAGGTCTTCTTTCTGAAGCCCTGAGTTGGCACTTTTTATGTGCTAGCTTGAACACTTGCTTCCTTTTTTATTCGCAGTCCTCCTGCTCCAAGCTGTAATTATGTTTGCTCCTGTGTCCCACCTCCCTCCAAAACCTTGAGCCCTTAAATGTTCTTTGGGTCACCAGCCCCAACATCATAGCAGGAATTCAATGGTATCATCAGTTGGTCTATAAATTGAGTTAGGCACAAAGTCCATCCTCTGGAAGCTTCTGGAAGTAAAACATTCGTTATTGGTTGAAGCACTCCATGTTGTTTACATGTAGCCTCCAATAGCTAAGACCTCCTTTCCAATGGCTCACTCTTAGAAATTCTGTACCCATTTATGAGTTGCTCTTGTACTGATTTTATACTGCTTTTCTTTCCTACCATTCTCTCCCAAGAGAAGAAGATGGCTTGGGTTATCTTTACTAGCTACTTTTCCCTCTCTCACTTTGGATTCTAGGAGAATAAAGGAAGAAAACAAAACTTCTAGTGACTCTCTTTCTCTCTTGCATTCTTGCACTTGCTCATGCTCTCTCTTTAATATTTGAGACATTGTGCTAAGCATCTCACATAAGCCATTTTAAGTCCCATACCAAAAACCTGTGAAATATGCACTGTTTTATAATTCTGATTTTGTTCAGGAGTATCCTCAAATATAGAGAGGTTAGGTAATAAGTTATCTATGACCCCACAGCTAGGAAATGGGAGAACCAGAATGTGAACGTAGGCTGTGTGCTTCTGTCAATCACTTATCAACTATTATCAGTGAGAAACACAAGTGAAATGTGGCAAATGCATAGGTGTAGAACAAGGTGCTCGTGGGTATCCTATGGAGTACCAAGAAAACTGGAATCTCTAGGCTTTTCTTGTAACCAGTCCTTGACTGGGCCTTCTCTTCTCACCTTCTGTTATAGGTGCTCAGAGAATATGGATGAATCATTATTAGTTCAAGCAGAGCTTAAAAGCATAAAGGTCTAGTGAGTGTTGGTGTTACTATTATTTTTTTATAAATCATTTATTAGGGAAAGAATGTAGCTTGCCACTAATATCTTCCAAAATTCAATATAAATGATTTTTGAATAATTCAAATGTTGGATTATTTGTATCCACTTGACCTTCTCCAATAGCTGAAATCTTTGAGAGTTGATGGTTTGCAGGTATTTGAAGAAGCCATTATGCAAATGAAAATATCATAGCCACTAAGATATTTGTTGTAGGCATTATGGCAGATACCAAAAATCTATAATGTATTCTCTCAAAGGGTTCACCATCTCTTTTGAGAAAATAAACCTGAGACATGTTTCTCATTAAATAACAATGAAATTTTTAAATGGCTCTTTGAGAGGCTGATGATAATCACATGCTAATGCATGGCTATACCAACAGCAATTCAAAGAAGAAATACATAATTTCAGGCTGACATGAGTGATGTAGAGAGGTTTGGTGGAATAGATGCATTTTAAGCTAAAGTTTGAAAGGTCAATAGAATTAAAGTAAGGAGCAATGAAAGAAAGAGGATAATGGGTTGGATAGAATAGCATGGCAGACTAAACAATCCATAATAGAGAATGTGCTTATGCATAAACAAACTGGCATCATTTTTGCACTTAGTTTGGACTAGGCTTGAGTGAATAGAGAATATCTGTGATTCAGTTTGTGATTCTCAGCCCGGGAATTTTTTCTTAGTTCTTCTGGTAGTGAAGTTCAACACTACAGAGGAAACAACAGCTATTACTGCCTGCTTGGTGGGCTCTCTTGGGTCACTGTAGGACTAGGTTTCAGGACACAGCAGATAGAGGATCAGCTTTGAGGAAACACTTCCTAGTATCACCCCAGTATCAGTCTTGCTCCACGAGGCCCCCTGAAAGACTTTCCACTTATTGCTAAAAAGTGAGACATCTGGGCATAAATATATCTCCAGTGGGTCACACTTGATGGCTCCTTGGGGGTAGTGCCCTCCTAGAGGGACTAAGAGGAGCTACCACTACCAATTCCAGGAGTGCATAAAGAGACAAGAACCTTTTCAGAGAGGCAAACCACTCTGAAAACAGCATGGAGTTTCTTCAAAAAGTTAAAAGTAGAACTACCCTATAATCCAGCAAGTACACTACTACGTATTTACCAAAAAAATAGAAAAATACTAATCTGAAAGGATACATGTACCTCGATATTTATAGCAGCATTATCAACACTAGCCAAATCATGGAAAGAACCCAAACATTCATTGACTGATGAGTGGATAGAGAACATGTGGTATATATACACGACAGAATATTACTCAGCCATCAAAAGGAATGAAATCTTGGCATTTGCAGCAACATGGATGGAGCTAGAGAGTATTATGTTAAAATAAGTCAGTCAGAGAAGACACATACCATATGCTTTCACTCATATGTGGAATTTAAGAAACAAAACAAATGAACAAAGGAAAAAAGAAAGACAAACCAAGAAATGGACTCTTACCTCTGGAGAACAAATTGATGGTTACCAGAGGGGAGGAGATGGCCGAAATAGGTGATGGGGATGAAGGAGTGCACTGGTCAGATGAGCAACATGTGTTGTATGGAAGTGTTGAATCAGTAAATTGTACACCTGAAACTAATATTACACTGTGTGTTCACTAACTGGAACTTAAATAAAAATGTAAGAAAACCAAAGATATGGAGCACTTAAAGAGGGTTTTATACATCTGTATCTATGTAGATATGAAATCAATCATATTAAACTGTCACAAAATCTCTAAGAGGTAAGAATTATGAACTTTATTTTATAAACAACAAAAGACTCAATAAGTTGGCTGTGGCACTAGCAGATTTAAGATTCAACGTGTCCACCCTACCTTAAGCAACTAATAATTTTGGTCCATCAACACAAGAAAGAAGACATTAGAGGTCTCAAAGAGGTCGCCTACCTCTCTGGGTATAGCCAGTGCATTTCAGATGTCTGAAGCTGGTAGATAAAACCCATGAACCTAGAACATGACAGCATTTCCAGTTGAAGAGAAACCTTAAGGTAACCCCACATGTAGAAGATACTGAAGGAGCACCCAGAATAGAGAGTTCGATTAAGAGAACATCTTTGGTCTGCTCAGTAACGTGAACCGGAGCATGTCCAAGGGAAAAAGAAATTGTCTGCTTGCTGAGACGTTGCTAGGAAGATTACCCAAGAGGAGACTTCCTAGGAAGGACTGGCTGAGCCTTCCAGCCAAAGAGAGAAAGAATGACTCTGAAAATAAATTGCCTTCCAATTCCCAGTGTGAAGTGCAGCTTTGTAAAAGAGGGTTCCATATATAATAATGCTTCCTAGAAGCACATTATGTAACATTCAGCAGCCATACTGAAATGGCCCTTTTCCTGAATGCGTGCTGCATGTGGCTAGCAACATGACTATGCCAGGGGGAAGAAAGAAGGAAAGAAAGGTCCTTTCCAGGTGTGTTTTTGTATAAGTCATTTTTTCCCCCAAGTACTGACTAATATTGTACATATCAAAGGTCTAGGAAGATCTGTATCCCTATTATCTGCTTTCATTTTTTTTATATGAGAGTAACTTTATTTATTATTTATTTAGTTAGTTATTATTTATTTATTTATTATTAAAGCAAAGAACTGAACATAATTTTAAAGGGCATAAAAATATGGAATGCTTCCCAAACTTTCATGTTGTCCTTATGCAGGGACCATGTTAATCTTCTCTGTATTGTCCCAGTTTTAGTATATGTGCTGCTGAAGAAAGCACTCCATTGATCTACTTCTAGATATCCACCCAATAAAACCTGAAATTCACCATGTATGCTAAGTTTTGCTCTCTGTAATTCTATTTACAAAATAGAAACATGATTGAAAAGCACATGCTGAAATTAATTTGCTCTTCTGCCTAAACTGAGTACTTTTTCTACTTAAAATTTTTTTAAAGGCAAAATGAGTTTTTTTTAAGATTTTTTTTATGCATTTGACAGACAGAGATCACAAGTAGGCAGAGAGGCAGGCAGAGAGAGAGAAGGAAGCAGGCTCCCCGCTGAGCAAGGAGCCCGATGTGGGGCTCGATCCCAGGACCCTGAGATCATGACCTGAGCCGAAGGCAGAGGCTTAACCCACTGAGCCACCCAGGTGCCCCTAAAATTTTTTTCCTGATAAAAATAAAAGGATTTGAAGAAATCCATACTAGAGAAACTTTTAATAAAACAATTTCTGGTCAATGATGCAATCTGAAGTTTGAGCTTATTGCTCAATGTGAAGATGAGAAACACTGCACACCGGCCTCAAGAAGCAGCTGGATTTCTACTAGAGTATACGTACTTTCTTATGCTCTCGGTGTTTAGAAAAAATGGCCGTTTTTCCCTTCTTTTTTCTTTTAATTTATTTACTAGAGAGAGAGAGCGTGAGCTCAGGCAGACAGAGTGGTAGGCAGAGGCAGAGGGAGAAGCAGGCTCCCCGCCGAGCAAGGAGCCCGATGTGGGACTCGATCCCAGGACACTGGGATCATGACCCGAGCCAAAGGCAGCCGCCCAACCATCTGAGCCACCCAGGCGTCCCCGTTTTTCCCTTCTTAATGGAAAAAAAAAAAAAACCTCTCTCAAAAATACATACTTTTGACATAAAGGGGGACCTATTTGATCATAATCTTTGGTGCATACCTGCTGTCTCAGAAAAGAAGAAAGAAAAAATAATAATAAAGTTCAGATAGAAAATTCAATCCAATGTCAACACACTGACAAATGAACAAATTCACCTCAGAAGGCTTTAAAAATAAAACAACAGAAAAGAAAATACTTTGTCTTGAAGTAATTTTTGATTTACGGAGGAGTTGCAAAGATAGTACAGAGAGTTTCCGCATACCCTGCACTCATCTTCCCCTTATGCCACCACATGAGAAGACTTTTCATACCAAGTTGGCCTGAAGCCTGAGGAGTTGATTATGAAGTAAAAGTCTCAGTAAAAATGGAACAGTAAAATTAATGACAAATACAAACTAGAAAAATTTTACTAATAAAAGAAGAATGTGCACTCTTTGAAGTGAACACTATAGATATTCTAAAAACTCAACTTTCATTAACACAGTTTTATGTTGCATTTTTATATGGCCAATAGCATATTATATGTTTTGTGGAAGAAAGGGGGATCTCTTCATTTTTGATAAATCGCACTCCAGCACGAACTGTAGATTATCATCAAGTCATGAGCACCATATTGTAGGATCACATACAATAAATATAGTAGGTGTGTTTCTTCTCTGGGATGGCGATAAATCTCTTAAAAGTGTCAGCCTGCAAATAAAAAAATCTCTTGAAATCTATGGCCAACATTGTAAAGTCACTCACCAAAGCACTTGTTTTCAATTATTTTATTAGATCACACTCACCAGTGTTAGAAAAGGTAAGGGAAACAATGGGGGGATGGTCTTGAGAAGAGAGCTATGAAAGGGGCAAAGAATAGAAGGTCAGATGTCAAGGACAAAAACTTTGAGAGTGCTTTCTTGGCCCTGCAATCTTCAATTTCCACTCCCCCCTCCTATCTTCTAATAGGAAACTACCTTACCTACGCTGTCATGACTTGGAATTTATATATCCTATTTCCAAAGGAGATAATGGCTCTCTATCCAGATATCATCAGGCTCAGCCTTCTTTTAATTGAGTTCCTTGATGCATTTGACAGACTGTGCTCGGAGATCAGGGATACTCACTATCTTGTGTTTACCAGTGATGCTCATGTCAATAGATAATTGCAGGGAAGCCTTGGTTCCATACACTTACTAATTTTCCTAAAGCAGGTCCTTGATTTACATTGCTTATAATGCACATTTTTGCAGGGTCTTGTTGTAGTTTGGGTCTATTAATAAATAGATGGCCAGGTAGAAATTTCTGGAGTGTCAGAAAGATAGCTCCAGAGTGGATTAGGCATTATATTTATAGAAGTCCAATATCTGCCCAAGCCTACCACAGGTTGGTGATAACCAGTCCATCAGCCAGGCAACACCTCATTCAGCAGCATCACAGGGAAGACGGTCTTCTCTAGCACATTGCCTAGTCTCTTCCTGGGTCACCTTCTTACAAAAAATGGACAGCTTCTAGCTGAGCTTCAGACACAAAACTAGTGGGCACACTCACCTCCTTTTCCAACAATGATGTCCAATCTGTGCGAGTCAAATTCCTTACTCTGCAAATGAATGAATGGTCTTTCCAAACAGTGTGAAGATGTGTTAAAAATTAACATCTACACCTTGAGGGGGGTCTCTTTTTTGAGTAGTAATGGATAAAATCAACTGACATTCTATTGGCTGTTTTCATTAAAATTACCTCTCTTCAGGGATTTTCCCTTTGATATCTAGCTTTTAATTAATGAAATGAATTAACTAGTATGGCATTTTTGAGGGCTATTTATCAAGTTCAAGCACACAAATAAAGACTTACAATCCCCAGTTTTGTCTGTGGTACATTGTAAAGTGGAGGTCTCGGTGGAAGGCTTCAGCCAGCACGATGGCTAGTTGCTCCCTTACTTGGGACAAAGGTCTACACAGCATGCCTTTCTTGAAAAAGATCCTGCCTGGGTGGACTTCACCGCTAAGCTTTACTCATTATATCAACCTAAAAGGCAACAATTGATGATGAACAAGAAATTAGTTTAACCCCGAACCCACTAGCCTAGGGCACATTTCTGCTAAAAATTAGAACCATCTCCTTCAGGAGTAAAAGGAAACTAAAACTTCCCTAGTTATATGCATAAGCTTAGTGGATTGAATCCAGGAGTTTACATGTGAGCAAGAAGATGCATAACATCAGTGGTGCAGACGACTAAGGAATTCTACAATAGGGCATCTCAGTGATCCTGAGCAAAAAGAATTATTTTAGTTCCCTAAACACTATTTCTCTCTGAAAATAAAAGCCAATACAAAGACCTTAATTCCCAGCTATAGAAACTTCTCCTATAGATCCATGATATGGTGAGGCCAATACAAAACAGCGGGCTTGGCTTTTTAGCCATTTCTCCTCTTTCACATAGGCAGCAGGGACCTGGAATGAAAAATGCTGTTCAAATAGTGGAATTCCCTCTGTAGCCCTCTTTATTAGCCCACTTAGGAATAATCGATGCCCCTGCATGAGTAAGAGAGGCATGTTATTGATGGTTGAGCTTCTAAAAGTAAGTAGAGAATGTAACATTGCTTGATTGGTTAAAGTGTACTGTTAAGGGAATAAAAGGATAGACAGGGGGCGCCTGGGTGGCTCAGTGGGTTAAGGCCGCTGCCTTCAGCTCAGGTCATGATCCCAGGGTCCTGGGATCGAGCCCTGCATCAGGCTCTCTGCTCAGCAGTGAGCCTGCTTCCCTTCCTTTCTCTCTCTGCCTGCCTCTCTGCCTACTTGTGATCTCTGTCAAATAAATAAATAAAATCTTTAAAAAAAAAAAAGGATAGACAGAAAAATTGACAGATTTATTGACAACAAAAGCAGTGACTATAATAATAATAATATATGTTATGATCATAAACATTTGGTCCTATATTAAAACACTCCACTTTCCTGAGCTTTCGCAGTTTGTTTCTGGATAATGTATTATTTTGTCCTCTTCCCTGAAGCTAGTTGTCACTTATTATAGCCATTAAAATACCTACTCACTGTATTTTTCAAAGTATAGTATACATGCCTTTCATGCATGAATTTTTTTTACCATAGCTATTAATGAGTGTGCAGGTGAGTATGTATGTCTATGCATGTGTGTATAGGGGTGTGTGTGTGTGTGTGTGTGTGTACCCATTTGTGTCTGAATATATGCATCTTTCCACTTCCTGAAATTCAGCTTTTTTTCTATTAGTGGAGCTTAGCAAGTAAGTGAATTTTGGGGAAATACAACTCCACTGTCATCTTTTTTTTTTTCTTCAAATTTTTATGTGAATTCTAGTTAGTGAATATACAGGGCAATATTGGTTTCAGGAGTAGAATTCAGTGATTCATCACTTACACACAATACCCAGTGCTCATCACAGCAAGTGCCCTCTTTAATGCCCATCATCCACTCAGCACATCCTCTGCTGACCTCCCCTCCAGCAACCCTCAGGTTGTTCTCTATTGTTAAAAGAGTCTTACACTTTGTTTCCCTCTCTCTCTCTCTCTCCCCACCCCTTCACCTATGTTCATCTGTTATGTTTCTTAGATGCCACCTATGAGTGAAATCATATGGTATGTGTCTTTCTCTTACAGACTTGTTTTGCTTAGCATGATGCACTCTAGCTCTGTCCATGTCATTTCATTGCAAATAGCAAGATTTCATTCCTTTTATGGCTGAATGATATTCCAGTGTGTGTGTGTGTGTGTGTGTGTGTGTGTGTGTGTGTGTGTGTACACATCTTCTTTATCTATTCATCAGTCAGTGGGCATTTGGCCTCTTTCCATATTTCGGTTATTGTTGATAATGCTGTAAACATTGGGGTGCATGTACTCCTTTTGAATCTGTATTTTTGGATCCTTTGGGCAAATACCTAGTAGTGCAATTACTGAGTCATAGGGGACTTCTATTTTTAACTTTTTGAGGAAACTCCATACTGTTTTCCAGAGTAGCTGCAGTCGTGCAAGACAATCACAGTGCAAGAGGGTTCCCCTTTCTCTGCATCTGTGCCAACAAATGTTTCTTGGCTTGTTGATTTTTGGCCATTTTGACAGGTGTGAGATGATATCCCATCATGGTTTTGATTTGTATTTCCTTGATGATGAGTGATGCTGACCATCTTTCATGTGTCTGTTAGCCATCTGGATGTCTTTTTGGAAAATGTCTATTCATGCCTTCCCATTTCTTAACTGGATTATTAGTTTTGTGGGTGTTGAGATTGTTAAGTTCTTTATGGATTTTGGATACCAACCCTTTATCAGATATGCCATTTGCAAATACCTTCTCCCACTCCATAGTTTTGTTGATTTGTGATATTGTGCAGAAGATTTTTATCCTGATGAAGTCTCAGTAGTTCATTTTTGCTTTTGTTTCCCTTGCCTCCATTTTTCCTTTTGTTTCCCTTACCATGTCTAGTAAGAAGTTGTTATAGCTGAGGTCAAAGAGGTTGCTGCTTATGTTTTCCTCTAGGATTTCATTGGTTTCCTGTCTCACATTTAACTCCATTGTCATCTTGATGATATTCATTTAAGAGAGTTTTGCCTTTGGTGTATCAGTTTTTGTAACTTAGTAGTAACCAGAATCTTATATGTATATCATATATATATATATATATATGATACATATATAAAATAATTTCTACACTCGATGTGAGGCTTGAACTCACAACCCTAAGGTCAAGAGTCACAGGCTCGGGGCGCCTGGGTGGCTCAATGGGTTGAGGCCTCTGCCTTCGGCTCAGGTCATGATCCCAGGGTCCTGGGATCAAGCCCTACATCGGGCTCTCTGCTCAGCAGGGAGCCTGCTTCCCTCCTCTCTCTCTCTCTGCCTGCCTCTCTGCCTACTTGTGATTTCTGTCTGTCAAATAAATAAATAAATAAAATCTTAAAAAAAAAAAAAGAGTCACAGGCTCTACTGAATGAACCAGCCAGGCAACCTTAATTTTACATATTTTTAATTTATATTGAAATATTTCAGTCATACAAAAAATATTGAAATAATAAAACAGATACATATGTAAGTCTTGCTCAACTTAAAATAAATGATATATTACCAAAAGAATTAGCTCTCCTTGTTGATGCCTCCTTGATAAAAATTTACACTTTGCAAAAGTAATTATGGCCTAGGATTTGGAGGATTTCTTGGGAGTTTTTTTTGTACGTATGTTTGCTTGAGTAATATTTAGTGTTTTAAATTTTATATAAATGGTATACTGTCTGTATTTTTCTGAAACTTGCTTTCCTCGTTCATTATTAAACTTGGATTTTCATCCATGTGGATAAATGTAGCTCTGGGCCAGTGGATTTTTCATTGCTGTATATTATTCTATCGGGTAGATGAGCAATAATGGGAACATTGTCTTGATGATGGACATTTGGATTCTTCCTGGTTTTTCTTTTTTTTCTTCCGGATTTTTCTACCATAAAATTGCTTCCAATAGTAGTGTTATATTTCTGTCTGTATGTGCATGTGTGAGAGTTAATCCTAGCACATAGACCTATGAGTAGAATTTCTGGATAATAGGATAGATATAACACTGGTAGGTGTTGCCAAGTCAATCTCTGAATTGTTCTACAAATTTCTACTCGTAGCATCAATGTATTCTTATTATAAGTAATATGAACAGATTTTAATTTGCATTTCCTTGATTACTAGTAAATTTGAGAAATCTTCTGTGTATACATGCATATGCTCGCAGGCTTGCCTAAGTGCTGCCTAAATTTAAGGGTAGAATAAACTGTGTAAGCAAAAGTGGTGATTGGTTGCTGGTGTGAGATAAGCAGGAAACCTGCTCGTGTCCTTCCTGGACCCTTCTCTAATGAGAGGCAGGATATATGAATATATGTATTCTCTTAACAGCAATCATGATAGTAAATTTTCCTACAACATTGCCCTTCATGCTATCCTTCAAATATTACATAACCTGTAATATGAATTCAATATGAATTCAACAAATATAATATACCTACCTAACCACTTAGTTCTGTGAGAGTAAACCGAGAAGTGGAAAAGGATGCATGCTGATAGCAATTCCTACCTCATCAAATTGAGTGAGATTTAATTAAGTCATGTCTAAAGTGCTCAGCCCTAAAGTTGGGAAAGAGTATTTACTCAAGAAAGGTAAGCTTCCAAAATAAAATGTTTTAAGGAAAATGAAGATAAATTCTCTTAAAAGTAACATGTCACTTATTCCATGAGGTTCCATAAGGCCCTCTTCCCATGCCACCCCTTAGTTCACTGCCTCCAGACTCTTTTGGACTTGGAAACCAGGCAATGCAACTAACTGGAAGTGTATGCAAAGTAAGAGATGAAGAAGGGTTGAGATTAGTCTGAGTAGTTTTTCTGAGTAAAGAGCAGGGTATACTGGTACTTGGGGTCACTCAGAGATATTTTTATAACTTATTTTCTGTTCTTGGCTATGTTCCTGATAGGTGACAACTTGAGAATTGAAAAAAATGAGGATTTTTCTTTTTCTTCCTTATAAATGTCAGTAGACTCTAACAGCTTACTCTCCAAAAATAAGTATTTGTCTGGAAAAGTACTGGAGAGAGGTTTTTCTCTCCACAGCCAGCCAGGGAGTAGATATGTTAAGACTTTTGTTTCTTTATGAATTCAAAGAAAGAATAACTAATAATTAAGCATCTGGGTTCTTACTGTATCTGGCCTAAAAATATATATTCCAAAGTGATGTGATATGATGCACATAGCAACTTAGGAACAATCTATAATATCAAAAGTATGATTATACATCAAGATTTCAATCTCAAGGTATCTTTCCAACCTCAGAATATATTTTCCAATAAGTATATTTAAATGGCAACTAGGTAGTATAGATAGTGCTAAAAGACTTTGTAAACTGTGATTTAGCCAGAACCTAATATTAATAGTATTAATTATACTGTTATGTTATTTGTTATTAACTGTATATATATCATATGTATACCTATACTCTTATCTATTATATACAATCCCTGAATAGTGAATTAATTCAGGTGTTGGGAAGAAGAAGAAAATTCCCTTTTACTTTAGTACTTTCCTATCTCTCTTTATGAGTCTTATATTGCCTTTTTTGCCCAAGGATATTGGTATCTTCATGCAGTCCCCAATCCTCCATCCCTTCCCCATCAAAACTCTGAATCTCTGAGTTGTTCAGTGAAACTGAGATGATATGAAAGCAGTCTAGTTGAACTAACTTACACTAACATGAAAATGATTCCTTAATCCTTCCAAAGGAATTTGATTCTTAAAATTTAGCTTTGATAAGCTACTTGAATCTTCAATATCAGAACTTCAGGCACATTAAGTAAGTAGAAATTTTTGTCATTATTTGATGAGCTATTGGGAATGAAGGGAGACAATTTAGATATCATCGCTGCCTTGGGAATTGCTTTTCATAATCTATTCTGTCCCACTAATAGAGACTTTTAAATTTTTCTAACAACATCTACTTCCCATGGCAGTAATGGATATATCTACAGAGAGCTTTTTAAATGGCCGTACTTTTATATCATAGACTGCTATATCAGGACTTCTTTCAGAAAATAAGAATAATCACTTGTGAAATGTTTGTGTTTTGTTTATTTTTATCTTTTAAAATTATTTTTTTGACTTTGTTTTTATTTTCCTGATAGAATCAATGGGAAAGGATACTTAGTAGACTCTCAAACACCTCATTCTTTAAGCCCCCTCTCATTCTGCCTCTGCCAATAAATAAAAAATAAATGGGAAGAGGAGGATGAAAGAAAAGAAGCAAAAAGACAACCCACATATTGGAAGTCTTGTTTGTCCTATATCTTGACATAGAAGGGAAGCTTTATAAAGAGGCTTGCCTCTGTGTCCTGCAGTAAAAATGAATATTAGCATGAAAGGATGTTATCTGCAAAAGCTGTGAATGATTAAACTTTCTCCCTTACTAGAAAATAGAATCAAGTTTCAGATGGTCATAAGAATGTATTGGAGGTGCCTGGGTGACTCAGTGGGTTAAAGCCTCTGCCTTCAGCTTGGGTCATGATCCCAGGGTTCTGGGATGGATCCCCGCATTGGGCTCTCTGCTCAGCGGGGAGCCTGCTTCTCCCTCTCTCTGTCTCTGCCTGCCTCTCTGCCTGCTTGTGATCTCCGTCAAATAAATAAATAAAGTCTTTTAAAAAAATCATTTAAGGGACGCCTGGGTGGCTCAGTTGGTTAAGCGGCTGCCTTCGGCTCAGGTCATGATCCCAGCGTCCTGGGATCGAGTCCCACATCGGGCTCCTTGCTCGGCAGGGAGCCTGCTTCTCCCTCTGCCTCTGCCTGACTCTCTGTCTGCCTGTGCTCTCTCTCTCTCTCTAACTAATAAATAAATAAAATCTTTAAAAAAATTTTTTAAATAAATAAAAATCATTTAAGAATGTATTGGACACAGTTACTAATTCTAGTGTTCTACTCAATGAATGCCTGATTCTTAAAATAAATGGTTTTGGAAATGGCAATATAAGGAGTATCTTGACATGATGGTGATGAAATCCAAATTGTATTATTGATTTATAGTCCAGTGACTCTATGCTTACTCTATATTTGATGACAAGATGACCTGCTTTTGACAACATGGCGACATGTGTCCTAAGACTTTTCTAAGTCCCACTAGAGGTCACTGATCCAGAAGAAATAGAAAATTATTTTTGCTCACCTTTTAAAGATTCCTTTGTCTCCTCCAAGCATTCTCATTGATTGACTCTCATTACTATGCCAGTGTTGAAGTTTTGTAAGACATGCCTGTCTTTCTCCCTTTTGGCCTGTTCGGCTCAGAGCCTTATTTGCATGAGTTGAAAGAGGAATTTAGGTTTCTACCTCACTTTAGTCTTCATTCCTCAAGAATCACAATTCTCCCAATATACATGTATGTATGTGTATGTATGTGTGTGTGTATTTTTCTTTAAAGAGAAACTTCCTTAAAGAGTTGTTCTGTTCTTAAAACTGATGGCAGTATTCTGATGTTAAGCAAAGCTTTAGTCAGGGAACTCCATTCACAAATGGAGTGCTTAATCAGATCATTTGTTTGTCCCAAAGATTTATTAAGGCCTTACTATATGCCAGCCACCAGATTAATTACTAGGCCAAAAGCAGTGAACAAGATAGACAGTCTTACTTCTTAGGAAGCTTAGCACCAAGACAGAAGGACAGATCTTAAACAATAATTACAAGATTAAGGATGTTATAAAGTGGCAAGTGCACATGCTATCAGGGTGTACATAGTGAAGGCCTTTTGTAAGACATGGCATTTAAGCAGAAACCAGGAGGAACAATAAGAATTGGAGATGCTAAAAGTGGGGAGGGGTTATGCAGAAAGAACAGCTTATATGAATGTTCTGAAGTAGAAGAGAACATGACCCATTTCCAGAAAAATAGTGCTTTGTCACCAACAGATAGAAAATGAGGTCAGGAATGCTACAGGTGAGATTTTTATCATTTAAAAAAAATTTTTTGAGAGAGAGAACATTCGCAAGCTGGGGTGAGGGGTGGAGGGAGAGAGAGAATCTTAAGCAGGCTTCACACCCAGCATGGAACCTCACATGGGGCTTGATCCCAGGACCCTGAGATCATGACCTGAGCCCAAACCAAGAGTCGGGTGCCTAACTAACTGAGGCACCCAGGTGCCCCATGGGTGAGATTTTAGTGATAGGTATGATTCATATCCTGGGGAACCTTGTAGTCATCCCAAAGAGTTGGTCTTTTTCTTTAGGGCCATGACACATTTTTAAGTCAGAGAGTAACATTTGCATTTCAGAATCATCTCTGGCTGTAATTGTAAAAATGGATTTGAGAATAGTGAGATTGGAGGCAGGGAATCCCTTTATGGAGTTATTGCAAACCTCTGGTTCCAACAACATGGTAGCCTAAGAGAATAGGAAAAAAATCTTGCCAAAAATATCTGGATATTCTCAAAAGAAAAAATAGTTTAAGTAAGTATGTGTGGTCATAAGAAATACAGATGACAGAAGTGAAGGATCTAAAATCATAGAGAAGCCAGCAAGTGGGCCATTGCTGTGGCTGCCTAGGGTAGTTAATATGAATTAGTCATCTGCAGGCTTGGGTTTTAATGCCCACATGAGGACAAAACTGTTATCCTGAAAATCCAAACCAAACCCACAATAAGATACCACCCCACACCAGTCAGAATGGCTAAAATTAACAAGTCAGGAAACTAAGATGTTGGCAAAGATACAGAGAAAGGGGAACCCTCCTACACTGTTGGTGGGAATGCAAACTGGTGCAGCCACTCTGGAAAAGGGTATGGAGGTTCCTCAAAAAGTTGAAAATGGAGCTACCCTATAAACCAGCAATTGCACTACTGGGTATTTACCCCAAAGATATAGGTGTCATGATCCGTGGAGGTACATGCACCCCAATGTTTATAGCAGCAATGTCCACAATAGCCAAACTCTGGAAAGAACCTAGATGTCCATTGACAGATGAATGAATAAAGAAGCCACACAATGGAATATTATATAGTCATCAAAAAAGAAATCTTGCCATTTGCAACAATGTGGCTGGAACTAGAGCGTATTATGCTAAGCGAAATAAGTCAATCAGAGAAAGGTAATTATCCTATGATCTCACTGATATGTGGAATTTGAGAAACAAGACAGAGGATCATAAGGAAAGAAAGGAAAAAATGAAACAAGAAGAAACCAGAGAGGGAGACAAGCCATAAGAGACTCTTAACGATAGGAAACAAACTGAGGGTCGCTGCAGTGGCTGGGTGATGGACTTTGGAGAGGGTATGTATTGTAATGAACACTGGGTATTATATAAGACTGATGAATCAGACCTGTACCCCTGAAACAAATAATACATTACGTGTTAATTTTAAAAAAAAACTTGTCCTGAGATTCTTCATCTTTCTTGAGTAAGAGCACTTTCATCTGAGAGTTCTAGCTCCCAGGCCTCACCTAACATAGATCTGGGGTTTGTATTTGTAGTACCAACTTGAACCAAGAACACCCAGGAAGACAAACACAAAATTGATCTGGAGAAATGTTTCCATAGCCCAACCACTAAACTACTTTCTATCTCTATTGATTAATTGACTAGAATTTGGGTCTGACAAAATTACCCAGAATGCAGCACAGAAAGCTAAAGAAATGAATAATACAAAAGAAAAGTTGAGAAAAATAGAAAATAGAATAGGCAAGAGCAGCATATTCAGTAGGAATTTTTGAAATGATACACAGAGAATGAAGGACAGACAATATTCAAAGAGAAAATTATATTGACTCTTTGATGAAATTCATGATCACTCAAATTCAAGAGTCCTGTCCCTCCAGGTTCTAAGCAGCATAAATGAAATTAATTTTCACCTAGACAAATTGTTGAGAAACTACAGAAAATCAAAGCCATTTGGAACATCTTATAATCGATCAGAAATAAGACCCATGAAATAAAAAGCAATAAATTAATTAATCTGTCAGCAGACTTCCACTAGTACCAACGAAAGCTATACCATTGAAAGAAAACTGCCAACTTAGAAGACAATTGGTCATTCTCAGGCTTTTATTCAGAAAAAGAAATTTGTAAAAGATGTGTTACTGTAAGAAGGAAATTGAACACAGAAGGAAGGAGTGAGATACTTAATGAGATAGTTAATGGTGATGTCAAAGACATTGATGCAAATATATAAGCACATTGACTCTAACAAAATAGTAATCACAATGGGATAACTTGGGAAAATAGCAAAAGCAAGTTATACTTTAAATCCTGGAAAATACTATGTAAAATGGAATCTAGAGGATAGCTCAGAATATAGTTTAAGTAGTCTTAGTCCCTTATATTATTTAGAAGGAAAATAAAAATAGTAATTTTAACAATATTAATTTAACATATAGAAGATTCATACTAAAAAGTAACAACTATTATATATTGGAGATACTTCCAAAATATTTCCAAAGTAGTAGTAGGTGATTAAAAAAATAAAGAGGGGCACCTGGGTGGCTCAGTGGGTTAGGGCCTCTGCCTTCAGCTCAGGTCAGATCCCAGGGTCCTGGGATCGAGCCCTGCATCAGGCTCTCCACTCAGCGGGGAGCCTGCTTCCCTTCCTCTCTCTCTGTCTGCCTCTCTGCCTGCTTCTGATCTCTGCCTGTCAAATAAATAAATAAAATCTTTAAAAAATAAAAAATAAAAAAATAAAGAAACCCAAACAGTCTGATATAAACAGAATCAGAGAAAAAGCATGCACAGAAAAAGTAGAATATAAAGCACAAAATAAGAGCCTGAATAAATCTAAATATATTAATAATCACAAAAAATACAAAAACCCTATATTTGCTAGTTAAAAGCAGAGATTGTCAAATTGAATTTTTAAAGTTTACTTTATATGCATGGACAGTAGAAAAATAAAAATATGCCAGGCAAATGCAACCTAAACAAAGCAAATATGGCCATATATCAATATCAATCAAAATAGAACCTTGAGAAAATTAATATTATTAGGTTTGAAGGGAAATATTTCTCTTTTTTATTTCTTTTTTTATTTTTTTAAAAGATTTTTATTTATTTATTTGACAAAGATCACAAGTAGGCAGAGAGGCAGGCAGAGAGAGAGGTTCTGAGAAGCAGGCTCCCCACTGAATAGAGAGCCCGATGTGGGGCTCAATCTCAGGACCCTGAGATCATGACCTGAGCTGAAGGCAGAGGCTTAACCCACTGAGCCATCCAGGCTCCCTAAAGGGAAATATTTCTAATACTAAAAAGAAATTTCAGCAGATGATATAACAATTCTTAACTTATATACACCTAAAAACCTATGTCTAAAATACGTAAAGTTAAAAGTGAAAGACTTATAAGAAGAAATTTTAAATTCCACAATCACAATAGAATATTTTAATAAATATATTTCCTCAGTAATTGGTAGATCAAGCAGACAAGAGAATTGTAGGATGTAGAAATTTTGAGCAATACTGTTTAAAATGTGATCCATTGTAGGGAATTTAAAGAATGTGCATTTTGCTTAATATACATGAAGCATTTACAAAAATTTACCATAAAGTGTCACAAAACAGGACTCAGCAAATGTCAAAGAAATGATTTAATGTACCTGGTTTCTTGATAATATTGAAGTAACAGGGGCGCCTGGGTGGCTCAGTGGGTTAAAGCCTCTGCCTTCAGCTCAGGTCATGATCCCAAGGTCCTGGGATTGAGCCCTACATCAGGCTCCCTGCTCAGTGGAGAGTCTGCTTCTCCCTCACACTCTGCTATGCCCCCTGCTTGTGCTCTCGTTCTCTCTCTCTCTCTCTGTCTCTCTCTCTCCCTCCCCCCCCGCCTCTCTCCCAAATAAATAAGTAAAATATCTTTTTAAAAAGAGTTCAAAATCTGAAAGACGAAAGCAAAAACCTGTATCATCATAATACCATACAGTAACATTAATTCCATAGAAGTTATGATAGCACATGGGGATGATAGGAGGGAAGATTCTTTGAAGGAATTGATGCATGTGTGGAATAGCAAATTGCAAATAAGTGTGAGCCAGGTAAGAGTTCTCTTTTGCCTAAAAATTGTGATATAATTTACATACAATAAAATCCACCCATTTGAAGTACACAACTGAGTGGGTTTTAGCATATTCACAAGGTTATGCAACCATCACAATTGTCTAATTCCAGAATGCCAAAAAGAAACTCCATATCCATTAGCACTTACTCTCTGTCCCCTCCCTCCCCCTAACCCAGGATAAACACTCATCTATTTTCTGTCTCTATGGATTTGCTAATTGTGGATATTTCATGTTAATGGAATTGTCTGATGCATGGACTTTCTCATCTGACTTCTTTCATGTAGCATAATTCTTCAAGATTCATCCGCATATCAGTATTTCATTCTTTTTCTATTGCCAAGTAATATTCCATTGTATGGATACGCTACAGTTTATTTACTCATAATTCAAATGGAGGGACATGTAGGTTGTTTCCACTTTAGGGTTATTATTAACATTTGTGTACAAGTTTTTGTGTGAACACATGTTGTCAGTTTTCTTGAGTATATTTTTAGGAGTAGAATTATTGGGTCATATCGTAACTCTATGTTCAACATTTTAAGTAACTGACAAACTGTTTTCTGTAGTCACTACACCATTTTACATCCCCATAGCCAGGTGAGATACATGTAGGTATGTGGACGTAAGTGAGGGAGGGAGAAAAGGAGGGAGAGAACTACTTCTGTCAGGGAAGGGACAGTGGCCAAAAGTACAAACAATGCCATTGGAGTCATAATAGCATGAATAAAACCCCAAAGATGAAAAATTGTATTTTGCACTGAGGAAAATAGAAATCATTTTTTAATGCTGCATCCCCATATTACAATGTGGAAGCCTACAGAATTAGGGACTTGAGACCTCCAAGATTGTCGCCACCTGTTCTCTCACCTTGGGCAATTCAGGTAACATCTCTGAGCTCTGACTTATTCATCTGAAAAGTGGGATTAACATTTCTTATCCTGTCAACCTCCCAGAATTATGGAAATCACATGGCAAAGTGGCTACAGAAGTGCTCATGAGATTCAGGGTGTAGTGAGAGTGGAAAGCTACCTATGACACAGACCTAAGGAGACTGAGGCCCCGCTCATATAGTTTTGATCTCTGATACAGCCATAAATTCATCCTGATTTTCACTTCTCAAGTGAAAAATCAGTACATAGCGGCCGTACTTCAAGAAACAACTCATAACCTTCTGATATTAGGTAAACATCAAAAATAATTATTTATTGCTTTACCATCAACTTTACAATCCGTTTAGACATTCTCATTGTGAGAACTATGTACTTCTCACAGTGATTTTTCTACCTAATTTGTTCTACTATATTTCATTTAGTGTTAAATACTCTAATAAACTCAAAATCTCAGGGGTGCCTGGGTGGCTCAGTGGGCTAAGCCTCTGCCTTCGGCTCGGGTCATGATCCCAGGGTTCTGGGATCGAGCCCCGCATCGGGCTCTCTGCTCCATGGAGAGCCTGCTTCCTCCTCTCTCTCTCTCTGCCTGCCTCTCTGCTGACTTTTGATCTCTGTCTGTCAAATAAATTAATAAAATCTTTTAAAAAAAATAAAAAATAAACTCAAAATCTCAGAGGTTTAACACGTAACAGTTTGTTATTTGTTTATGTAACAGTCCAAGATGGTCAATAAGGGCAAGGGGAAAAGGGGGTACATGGGAAGGCTCTGTTCCATTCCATTATTATGGGACCCTAGATATAATCCTTTCTTGATAGGAGGTTCTCATGTCATGGGAAAAAAGAAGGGTAAAAAGAAATAATGTCACATAAGTGTATGAGCTACCACATGAGGTGCAGGTCTGGGAGACTGCTGTGGAGGAAGCCTTGGAACGATCTGTGAGAACTTCCTGTGTGAAGACCGCTGCACATAGTGAAGCAGAAATGAGATGAATAAAATTTTAGAAGTGGAAGAATGCAAGGTGATTTCAAATGAGACAAACATTTCTGAGTTTTGATGTGTGTACCATGGCTGTGGAAGGTGTTAACATTAGAGGACTCTCGGTGAAGGATATACAGGAACCCTCGTACTATCTTGCAACTCCTATGTAAATATAAAATCTAAAAAGAAGTTTTCAATAATTGCGTATGTGTGTGTGAGAGAGACAGAGAGAGAGAGGGAGACACAGAGAGCAAGAGTAGGAAGGAGAGAGACAGAGAGGGAGGAAGGGAACGGGGGAGAGAAAGGAGAGTTTGTGTGTGTCTGTGATAGATAGATTATGAAGGAGGAAATGAGAGAATCACTGTAGTTCTCCTGTTACAATTGAGGCAATTGATACAGAAAGAACACGGTTTGTCCAAAGTCACACAGCCACTGAGAAGCAAAACTGTGACCAGCCCATTCAGGTGCTCCTTCTATAGAATAAAACAAGAGATATGAGCCTGGAAATGGGAGAGATCTATAAGTGAAGAATATGTGGGACCAAACACATTGTAGATAAATTTGTGCTTAACCATGCAAGCCAAGGGAAGCAAACTTCTAAAAATGATTGATGTCAAATGTAACAAATTAAGAATTAAAATATGCTCTTTCCCATGAATGTCTACAGGATGATTTACTTCCCCATATGCTAATAATGTTCTGGTTTTAATCAGCAACATATTGCATAGTGAATGCTTACCTGTAACCCGGTTCATTAAAATTAATTGGTAAACATGGCTGTATTTTTAGAATGTAACTGCAACATCTATTAATGAAGGTGTGAAATGGCCTCTCATGGTTTTGTGTATGCCAATGGGGATTTTATAAGGACATCGAAAAATATTATTACAAGGTCAGGGTTGAGCACTGACCTTGCATGTTATTTTTTTAATTGAAGTATAGTTGGCATACAATGTTATATTAGTATCAGGTGGACAACATATGATACAAAGACTGTGTATATTATTCAGTGCTCATCACTATAAGTGGAGTCACCATCTGTCACCATACAACATTATTACAATATTATTGACTTTATTCCCTATGCTGTATTTTTTCATCTCTGTGACTTATTTATTTTATAACTCAAAGTTTATACCTCTTAATTCTCTTTGCCTTTTTCCCTCATCCCCCACTTACTTTCCCTAGAGCAACCACCAGTTTGTTCTCTGTATATATGAGTGTTTCTGTTTCTTGCTTGTTTGTTCATTGACTTGTTTTTTAGACTCCGCATATAAGTGAAATCATAGGGTATTTGTCTTTCTCGGCCTGACTTATTTCACTTAACATAATGTTCTCTAGGTCCGTCCATGTTGTCATAAATGACAAGATCTCATTCTTTTTTTATGGCTGAGCAATATTCCATGGTGGATGATAGATAGATATATAGATAGGTCCCACTTCTTCTTTATTCATTTATCTATAGATGGACAGTGTTTAGAATAGGCTTGTCAAGAAGGCCTGGAATTTGGTAGAGAGCAAGTCTTGAGAATTCTGAGACAAGGCAGAGGGAACTAGATAGGAGCTGGCCTGGTGTGTGGAGGGAACACCAGTGATTCACAGCAAGGTGGGGGAGGGGGATGTGGAGGAGGCACTGGGGAGAAAAGTAAGAGAACAGTTCAGTCAGGAAATGGTGGGGGGAGATCATGGAGTCTTTTAATATATGGTAAGGACTTCCAATTATACTCTGTGTGAGATGGCAAAACCTTGGAGAATTTTGAGCAACACAATGATGTGAACTTGCTTACATTTTGCAGGACTGCTGCAGCAGTTCTATTGGGAAGTGACTATATAGAGGCAAGGGTAGAAAAAGGGACATCATTTAGAATACATTAGGGAATTACAAGAATCTGGTAGGAGATCATGGTGGTTCTACCAAAGTAGTGGTCCACAAGTCAAAGTGGTTAGATTTGCTGCACAATGGAATGTGAGGTGTGAGAGATAGAAGAATCAACAGTAACACCAAGACTGTTGGCCTGAGAAACTAGTTGCATTAAGTTACTATTATCTGAGATGTGGTAGGAGAGGTTACTGGGGAAGAGATCAGGAGCCCAGTTTTGTACATGTGGAGTTTGAGATGTCAGATATTTGAGTGGGAATTAGGAGCAGAAAGCTGAGAATGGAAACAGGGCCTCTGTAAAATGATGGGCAATCTTAAAGACTTGCAGGTGGCCAGATTTCCCTGAGGAAGGGTTTTGTCTTGCATACTATCAAAGTGACAGAACGTGAGCATTTAGGGACTGGGTATGACCATCTTGAATAGGCTGCTGAAGATGGGCTGAAAGTTTCAGTAGGACACAGAGACCTAGAGAAAAAAAGCAAGGAAATGAAGATGGAAGAGCATCAAAACCAAACCCCAACCATGTTAAATATTTCTCTGAAAGAAAAATTCTATAAATCCCTGTCTTGGACTTCCCCTCTGCATGCCATGGACTCCTACCACCCCATCCAGCTTTCCAGAATTTACACTAATACCATTAGTTCAGCTCTGGGTATCCTTGGTCTCCCAAGAAACCAATCATTATTTGTGACACTGTTTCTGTGGATAATTCTAAACAATGCCCACCTAGCTTGAAAATACAGCCTTGCCTGGATTTAAAAAACTAAATCATTTCTAACTAGGCAGTACAGTTCAAATCTCCATTTGTCTGGTCTTTTTCAGTATTGCTTGCAGCTTACCATGACTCAGTCATTCCCAGCAAGTCCCAACCTTCTGAGAATAGAATACTCTGCCATTGCTAGATTTTGTGACAACTCAGAGTCCTACCTCCTCTCCTACTATCTCCAAAATTCCTATTTTTTCATTAAGGAATTAATTAGAATTTGTTTGGGAAGAATGTTGTGACACCTCTTGAGATAATTGGAGATGTCCTGGGGAGTTGCAGAGCCAGAGTCGGGAGTCACTTAGCTGAGGTATTTTCATCTGAAAACTGAGAAAATTGACACAAGAAAAATAAATGACATATGGAGTCTTAGGCAACTGCGCAGGCAGAAGTTCTCTATTGAGAAGCTGAGTGAAAGCGCAGATAATTAATGATACAGAATTATCGACCCAGTTCTGATGAGCAGCTGCACAAGTTAAGATGGAAGTTCAGGTCTCAGAGTTATATATGGGGTGAACTTTTTCCAGAAAGAACACATGGAGACAGGATCTAAGAGGTATTACGCAGTTACCTTGCCCTGAATATATGAGTGCTAGGGAGACACAGTAGGGAAGGCCCCCAATTTTCCGGTAGAAATGATGGAAGGATAGTTATTATCAACCTAGTGCTGCTTTGCTTCTTCTCAAATGTAAATGTGGGTCTGAATAACTGCTACCCTGGAACATGATTTTCAAAGCTGTAGACTTTTATTGTGATGGCTTCTGGCAAATGTCAAAAACTTCAACAATTTAGATTGTTTTGAGGGTTTCCTTTAGCTATGACCTCAACCTTGTACTTGGCCCACCAGATTTTCAGTCTAGGCCAAAAATCAAATAACATTAGTCAGGTAAGGAAGCTCATTTTGATGCTAGGAGAAAGAAGAGGGGGGCACAACTCAAACTCATGGTTACCCAGTAGTCATTCATGAGATAGAAAATTCAGGAGAAAACATCATCAGATGTGATCAGCTCAGTGCTCCCACTTCCTGCCCTAACCACCTCTCCTACAGGGCTTGTTATTCCTGTCTTTAGCCTGGAAGTGGACTATATGAGAGAGGAGAGTGAGCTGTGTTCTATAATCACAAAAGGATGTCTAAGGGGAGATGAGAACCCATAAAATAAAAATTTCACAATTGAAAGAAACGTCTGTCACTTTACAGATGGCAAAGTCAAGTCAAGAGAAGTGGAGTGACTTGCCTAAGATAGAGGAGCTGCTTAGATGGAATGCTACTGAGCAGTAACAAGAAAGGAACTATTGGCACCTGCAACAAGGTGGATGGAACTCCACGGAATTATGCCAAGTGGAAGAAGCCAATCCCCAAGGGTTGCACACCAGATGATGTTATTTCTACAACTTTCTTAAAATGATAAAGTTATAGAAATGGAGACTAGATTAGTGGTTGTCAGGGGTTGAGGGAGATAAGTAGGTGTCGCTATAAAAGTACAATAGGAGAAATCCTTGTGCTGATGAAAATGTTCATATTTTGACTACATAGATGTCAGTATCTTGGTTGTCATATTGCACTGTAGTTCCGCAAGATGTTACTAGTGGGAGAAACTGAGTAAAGGGTATGTAAAAGGTTATACAGGATTTCTCTGCATTATTTCTTTTTTTTTTTCTCTGCATTATTTCTTTTTTTTTTTTTAAAGATTTTATTTATGTATTTGAGAGACAGAGATCACAAGTAGGCAGAGAAACAGGCAGAGAGAGAGGAGGAAGCAGGCTTCCCTGCTGAGCAGAGAGCCAGTTGTGGGCCTCGATCCCAGGACCCTGAGATCATGACCTGAGCCAAAGGCAGAAGCTTTAACCCACTGAGCCACCCAGGCGCCCCTTCTCTGCATTATTCCTTAAGACCACATGTAAATATGCAATCATTTCAAAATTAAAAATTTTTTTAAAAGCACCTCTCAAAACAAACCTGATTGGGACCCTTGCAATCATTCATGAAAATGTTTCCTCTATCTTCATTAAGCGATAGCCAACAAGGTTGTATAGGTTTGTCAGGCCTATCCAACTGTATACTTGGTAGTTGGGCATTTATTGGGCACAAATTTTATCTCAGTGAAAGAAGCTGCCATTCTGGGACAAATACGTGTGGTGCAATTTTCACTCTGACCTTTGGACCTTTTATGAAAAGATGTTTTCCTCTGACTTGCCTTCTTAAGACCAATGAACATCATGTCTGTATCCACCATCACCCCTCAAAAAAAAAAAAAAAAAAGAGCTTGAGGCAGATTGGGTCCTGGGTGTACACAGAGTAACTCTTAGTGGAATGTGTGCTCCGGGGCCGGGGTGAGGGGGTCTCAAAAATGGCGTCAGTCTGTGACCTACATTCTGCAGGTGGCAAACTCTGAGTAAAAGGATGGTAAAGCCCTGCAATTGAATGATAGGGTGGGACAATATAAATAGGAGACCATAGGTAAGGAGCGAAGAAGTAGGGTGTCAGTGGCTCTAAAGTTTGGGACTGCTAAGAGGGCTGTGTGTGCGTGAAACTGACCTTCAGCAGATCCCGACTTGCCTCAGCTTCAGTATGTTGGTCCTGCCACCAGCTGTTTGCACCAAGGCCTGGGCACACAGGTGATGTGGTTGGAGGCTCCCAGACACCTGGGAGAATGATAAAGGGAAACTCCACAGGGACCTGAAGGGATGTAACCTCAATCGAGTGATCTTGAGGGGGGACTGTAGGCCACACAAGCCCTTGGCTTGGGCAGCTGCTGGGTCCCCTGCTCTGCGTGCTCAGGTATCACCACCCGAGGGTAGTCTCATTTTTTTTTAAGATTTTATTTGTTTTAGAGAGAGAGAGAGCACAAACAGGGGGAACAGCAGGCAGAGGGGAAATCAGGCTCCCACCTGAGCAGGGAGCCCCACACGAGACTCGATCCCAGGACCCTGAGATCATGACCTGAGCCAAAGCCAGATGCTTAACTGACTGAGCCACCCAGGCGCCACTGTCTCAGTTTTAATGGTGGGTACCCTGTATCCTGGAAGCCCCTCTCAGTCCCAGCCATTCCAGAGAGGGCTGGTTACCCTAGGAGCTGGTCAAGGTTGGATGTCACCAGAGAAGTTTATGTGTCCCTAAAATGTTTCCCATGGTGTTGTTTAAGCTGATGAATTCACCCCAGTCCCAGCTTAGAAACTTGGTTTTTATTCCCCACACGAAAACTGGATCCACCTTAAGGGAAGGCTCACATCATTCGTGTTCATTGAAACTGACACAAAAAGCCAAGTACAGCAGTAATTAATTTACACATCAAGCCAAATACCGTTGGAAGTCTGGCTGTGGCAGATCAGGGCGTTCTCTCCTCATAGGGAAGCTTCATGCAAAAACAAATAGTTGGCAGAAATTTGTCAGGTGACCAGGGAATCAGAAGAAGCCTGAACTTGATGGTCCATGACAGAGTATGCCAAAGCAGAGAAAAGGTGCTGGAGTTCAGGGGTACACACACACACACACACACACACACACACACACACACACACCTCAAATACCCCAACTAAAAATAGCTCTCACCCTTGCAACACATGATGCCCTCAGATATTTTCTCTTTTGCCCTGTTCTATTTCAATTTTAAAGGGTCACCTGGGTGGCTCAGTGGGTTAAAGCCGCTGCCTTCGGCTCAGGTCATGATCCCAGGGTCGTGGGATCGAGCCCCGCATCGGGCTCTCTGCTCTGTGGACAGCCTGCTTCCTCCTCTCTCTCTGCCTCTCTGCCTACTTGTGATTTCTGTCTGTCAAATAAATAAATAAAATCTTTAAAAATATATATATAAGCCATTTAAAAATATTTGAGAAACACTAAGATCAAACAGGACAATCCTATGTCCACAACCTTTTTCCAAAGAGGTTGAATTACAATGGAATGGGTTTCTGCTCCCTAAATCACACTCATTTTCCCACTCAGCCTCCGGGCACAGTCAGGTCCCTGTGATTGAAGTTGTGTGTCTGACTGTAAGATCTGACATTTCAGATGTAGGTTTACCCGTAGCTTGAGCACTGCATGTTGTGTGTGGGTATGTGTGTGTGTGAGTGTGTTACTAGATTAATGCTCACTGAAACACATTCTTTACAAGTTCTTGGGGAGAATTTTACTCATGCCCCCAAGGAACATCTTACAATAGGTAACTAATAACTCATTTTCAAGAACTTGGCAATTAGCCAAGTGCTTTTGCCATATGGTATTTACTTGAGTATCCATGAAATACATGAAGCAAGTTTTACTGTTTTCCAAATTTTACAAAGAAGCTAAGGCTTAAGGGGATTAAGTGATTTCCCCAAACAGCACAGCCAGTAAATGAAAGAGATTCTATCTGGTGATAAGATCACCACCAAGGGGGGAGACAACAACTTTGAAAGACAGTATTATTATCCTGGTACCCTCTTCGGTATGCTCTGCTCACCTTTTTCCAAAGAATACTCCCTTGTTCATCAGGACCTCGTTCTGAGGAGGGTCTGGAGGAAAAGCCACCATAAACGGATCCTTCATGGCTCAACCTCTATTCCCATGTCAACCATCCCCTTCGTTGCCCCTTCTCTTCCACTTCGGCACCCGTGCCACTACCTCAAATCTCCCCACTTTCTTCTCCTCAATCTCTTCCTTTCTGTTTTTTTAAAAGTTTCCTTATTTATTTGAGAGAGCAAGCACAAGTGGGGAAACGGGCAGAGGGAGAGGAAGAAGCAGGCTCCCGCTGAGAAGCCCTGCATAGGGCTCGATCCTGGGATCCTGGGATCCTGGGATCATGACCTGAGCCGAAAGCAGCTGCTTAAGTGACTGAGCCACCCAGGCCGCCCTCCTTTCTGCTTTTTTAATCTGTCCTCACCGATCTGCTTTATTTATGTCATGGTCAGGAACAGCTCTTCCTGGTACTAGAGATAGTTCAAGTTCACTGCAGACCATCATTAACTTATAGTTTCTGTGTCGGGGCCACATGGGATTTTTAAGAAGCCCCAGAGAAATGCCACATGGACTGCTGCCAGGCTGGTTTTTTAAGGACCAGCCAAGATGGCAGGCAAACCATTTCGTGAACTACGCTGAGCCCCCCTGTCCCACCCCCTGTTCTTTTCTGTGATACCTGGTCATGTTCATTGCTTTCCAACTCAGTTTTGCTCTGGACCTTCAGGTTTCTAGTTTTCTCCATCAAAAGGGCCTTCCCTGGGGAGAGTTAGTTACTGCCCACCCCCTATCACCTCCAGGGGGTAAGACAAACCTGATGTTCAACTTTATGCCCCACCTGCTGAGTACATCCTATAATTTAATTTTTGCAACTTCCTCTGTCCTTGCCAGCCGGGCTTTGTAGTACCATGGGACACCTCCAGTTATCTTGAGGAACAAGAAATCCAGAAAGTAATGTTAGCTTTAATGTATAAAATCATAAGACATTTTCAGGGGGAAGGAGTGTCATCAAATGAAATTAAATTAGTACTTTGCAACTTCAAATTGGTTAGTAGCCACTCTTTTAGAGGACCAAGACTATAGCATTTGCAGACCAGGGGATCCTGTGTGGTGAGTCTGCAGATATATTCATAATAAAGTTAAATATATATGTGTGGAAAATATTCAGACTGAGTACTAATCTATATGGGGAGGTCTCTGGAAGGCCAGAGTACACATTTACATTGTTAGGGGATTGATGGAGTAATAGCATTTCTATGCTCGAAGCAGAGAAGAAAATTGTTCCCCATGCTTTGGTTTCAAATAGTGATGTTGTCTGAAGGACAAGTTCTGCGTTCTCAGAAAGACTTCATTCCTAGTGTGGTGTCAGCTCGATAACGGGACGGCCAAGTCCAGGCTGGAGGAAGCTGGGTCTCCAGGGATATGTGAAATGCAAAATACTGAAGCACATGATCTCAAAATGTTCTGTGACATGGTTGAGTCTTCTCACATAAACAAGGCTACAAATAAAAATTCCAAGCCTGCCTTAGTCAGAGCACACCCAAATCAGAGATTTTTGTCTAGAAGCTCAGAAATTTCAAAACAAACCAACAAAATAAAACAAGAACAACAAAAGCGACAACAAAACCCTTAATCTTCTTAGTCTTAATCTTAGTCTTAATCTTATTTAGTGTCTGGTTGCAATTTATGTGATTTTCATGTGCCCAATAGGTCACAGTGGCTAAGTGAGGGTTTTGGGTAGAAAGATACAGAATAATTTTGCTCCCTGACTCTTACATTAACTGGCTGTTTCCGCTCTCTCTCTCTCTCTCTCTGTCTCTCATTCAGTCTCTCTCTCTCTCTCTCACAGCACAATCTCTCTAGCTTTCAAATAGAGATGATAAACCCCAATTTGAGAAGTTGTGCAAAATGGAAATGAGCCAATCTATTTGTGACTCCTGGCATTTATAAGGTGTTCAATAAATGGAAGTTATGATTATTTTCCTCTGTGTGAGAGAGGATTTATAAAAATAATCTTCATTTACCCCTTAAAATCCTAGAAGATTTTATAGTAATCATCTTACACCCTGTAATCCTTAGTCTTTTTTTTTTCCTTCATTTCTTTTTAGACCAAACATGTTTGGCTTCTTTAATTTTTCTTATATGATTTATATCCTCATTAATACTTTTGGGGATATTCCTGATCCTCGTTTATTGGAATGAGTAATTTATAGAAGGTTCATCGTGGAGCCAATAGACTGCTAAATGTAGGCAAGTCCCTTTAACTTGGATAATTGTAGAGATCAGTGAAATGAGAAGGTATGTAAAAGTGATTTGTTTATCAGCAATTGGCTTTGTAATTGTTAGGAGGGATCAATATTATATAACAATAGATTTAATGGAATTTTCAACTCTAGAAATATATTCAAAAAGATAATAATGGTTTCTTGAAACGCTGTTTACAAACCTTACTTGACTTCTAGTCCTCTGTCATAAAAATACACAATAATCCTGTAAACCTCTTTAGGACACTTTTTAAATCACTTAGGCATTTTTGCCTGGTAAGAGGTAAAGAAATTTTTTTAAGGAAAACTGTGCACATCTGCTTCATTTAAGATCGCTATATTGTCAAATAACTTAATATAAAGTTTAATTAAAATATAGTAATAATCATAATTCATAATGACACATTTTACTTTTCACAGTTTATGTGTGGTACAGGCATGTGATTTATTTTGAATGAATTTTTAAAGAAAAATGTATAATTTATAAACACATTAAATCCAAAAGTTACATTAATATTTGATTGGTGAGTGAATAGACAAACCAGAGATTAATATTGAGCAACACGTTATGGTAATTATTTATATTTTTTCTAAAGATTTTATTTATTTATTTGACAGACAGAGATCACAAGTAGGCAGGGAGGCAGGCAGAGAGAGGAGGAAGCAGGCTCCCCACCGAGCAGAGAGCCCGATGCGGGGCTGGATCCCAGGACACTGGGGTCATGACGTGAGTCAAAGGCAGAGGCTTAACCCACTGAGCCACCCAGGCACCCCACATTATGGTATTTAAAATAAGTAAGAAACATTTGGACAGCCTGAGATTCAGAATTCTCACATTTTTGTATTTCAACACCCATTGTGCTTATCTGTATAATTTGGAGGCTTGTTGCTAAGTGACAGCAAGGAGAAGTGGCCACTGCTCTTTGCAAGTGTGCAAACAACACCTGGCAGGTGTGGATGGTCTTCATTTTCAATGAACGGAAAGTCACAGTTATGTAATTTTCACCACTTAATTTTTCACACTGTCTTTGGGAGTCCTAGAGTACTCTTGAGGTGCAAATTAAGAATTTGGACCAAATGGATATAATTCATGGCTCCAATGGAGGCTGTCTTCAGGCTCACTCATAGAGCTGTGATCCTTTCTGGGCTCCTCATTAACCAGTATTTCGACATCAGTGTACTTTTTAAGTCCTGCCTTACCCATCAGTCCATTATTAAATTAAATTAAATTAAATGATATTTAATTGAGAATAGAAAGAGTTTGAAACTTTATAACATTGACAAGCTCCTTGGGAGCTCTATGAATAAATGATCATTTGAGTCACTATTGAGTGTGCCCATATGATTTCCAGTAATTGTCATACATAAAAATATCATATACAAATATCATTATAAATTCAGATAATCTCAAATACTTCCCTTTCAAAGGAAAAATTCATATAATGATTTAACCTTTTAATTGTTTCAAGAAAGAAATGGAAACCAATCCTCAGTAAGCCTGGGCTCAGGTATATTGCTGTAACAAACAGCCCAAAATGCTCAATGACTTCGTGCATATAAAAATTCTTTCTCACTTCAGGTACATGAGTAACACTGGTCAGCAGGGACCTCTGCTCATGGTGTTCACTGAGCACGTGCTTTGTAATCACTACCACAGAGCGACAGGACTGGGGCAAATCACTGGCTTTTAAACCTGGCAACTAGAAATGACCCAGATGACTTCTGATCACATTGTATTAGCTGCAAGTTACATGGTAGCTTTAAGGAGGCAGGAAGTGCAACCCTATCATATTCCTGACCAACACCAGTGCCTACCACAGCTAAACCAGGGGGAAACTTCAGAAGCCGAGATTGGGAAATGCTGCTCTCAAGGACTACTCTTCCCACCCTGACGGGTTTGGGCATTCCGATGCTGCCATCGTGCTCTTACCAGCTTATTTTTGTATGTGTGCCTTTTCAGTAAGTCCCTGGCTTCTTCAACATTTGTAACAGCTGAACATTAACAAGTGTATCATAACTCTTTCAAGCTTTTCAGATTACTTTGTAGGGGGCGTACACACTCTAATGAGGGCTCCAGCTGTAAACTTAAAACATTAAGAACAGAGCTGTCAACATAGACATGACCCACTCTTCAAGTCACCACTGATGTCTTCAGTTGATTGTTTAATACTACCTAACCCAAGAGACACTGTTACTAAGGATTTGGTATTTGAAGCTTATTTTATGGTCTATTATCATTATTTTCCTAGCATGTTAAAACTATCTGTACATCCATCCGGCATCATTCCATTTATATAATGTTTCAAAGCCAGCAGAACTAATCTGTGGTGTTAGCAGTCAGGATAGTTGTTATATTTGAAGAAAAGTGGCTGGGGCTGTCTTGGGGGTGCAGGATTCCAGGAGTCTTTTCGATAATGTCTGCTGTTTGTTTTCAGTGTGAATGCAGCTTATACACGTGTGTTGACTTATGAACTGCATGAAGAACTGGAACTAGTTATTTAGCTGTAACTGCAAGACTCTTGGGGGGTGGGGAGGGAAAGTCTTCTAGTATTTACAGGAAGGGAGAGAACCAGATATGGATATGCACTAGTAGTCTGTAATATATTTGCTAATGGAAATAGAGAAATTTCATCCTTTTACTATATACCTAGACATATATGAAAATGTTGATGTGTTTTAATTTTTAAATAAAACAAACAATATTGCATGTCCAAAGTAAAGTTAACAATTCTTTTTTTTTAACATATAATGTATTATTAGCCCCAGGGGTACAGGTCTGTGAATCATCAGGCTTACACACCTCACAGCACTCACCCTCCCCGGTGTCCATAACCCAACCACCCTCTCCCTACACCCCTCCCCCCAGCAATCCTCAGTTTGTTTTGTGAGATTAAGAGTCTCTTATGGTTTGTCTCCCTCCTGATCCCATCTTGTTTCATTTTTTCCTTCCCTACCACGCAAACCCCTCATGTTGCCTCTCAAATTCCTCATATCATAGAGATCATATGATAATTCTTTCTCTGACTGACTTATTTTGCTCAGCATAATACCCTCTAGTTCCATCCACGTCGTTGCAAATGGCAAGATTTCGTTTCTTTTGATGGCTGCATAGTATTCCATTGTATATATATATACAACATCTTCTTTATCCATTTATCTATTGATGGACATCTAGGTTCTTTCCATTGTTTGGCTATTGTGGACACTGCTGCTATAAACATTGGGGTGCACGTGCCCCTTCGGATCACTACATTTGTATCACAGTAGTGTGATACCTGAGTCGTAGGATAGCTCTATTTTCAGCTTTTTGAGGAACCCCCATGCTGTTTTCCAGAGTGCCTGTACCAGCTTGCATTCCCACCAACAGTGTAGCAGGGTTCCCCTTTCTCTGCATCCTCGCCAGCATCTGTTGTTTCCTGACTGGTTAATTTTAGCCATTCTGACTGGTGTGAGGTGGTGTCTCATTGTGGTTTTGATTTGTATTTCCCTGATGCCGATTGATGCTGAGTGCTTTTTCATGTATCTGTTGGCCATCTGGATGTCTTCTTTGCCGAAATGTCTGTTCATGACCTCTGCCCATTTCTTGATTGGATGATTTGTTCTTTGGGTGTTGAGTTTGCTAAGCTCTTTATAGATTTTGGATACTAGGCCTTTGTCCAATAAGACATTTGCAAATATCTTCTCCCATTCTGTCGGTTGTCTTTTGGTTTGGTTGATTATTTCCATTGTCGTGCAGAAGCTTTTAATCTCGATGAAGTCCCAACAGTTCATTTGCCTTTGTTTCCTTTGCCTGGAGATGTGTCTAGCAAGAAGTTACTGCAGCCGATGTAGAAGAGGTTGCTGCCTGTGTTTTCCTCTAGGACTTTGATGGATTCCTATTTCACATTGAAATCTTTCATCCATTTTGAGTTTATCTTTGTTATGGTGTAAGAGAATGGTCAAACTTCATTCTTCTGCATATAGCTGTCTACTTTTCCCAGCACCATTTGTTGAAGAGGCTGTCTTTTTTCCATTGGACATTCTTTCCTGCTTTGTTGAAGATTAGTTAATCATAGAGTTGAGGGTCTAT
>RCUC01116872.1:0-32269 GCA_003697995.1 Taxidea taxus jeffersonii
GGGGGGGGGGGGCAGCAGGGGGCATCCTTGGCAGGCTTCCTGCAGGAGGACCTCAGATCCAAAGGTAGAGAGGCACATGGGGCTGGAAGGGCAGTGTGCTTATTGTGGGGAGCCTAGAGGAAGCGGAGCAAGACCAGGACACGGCGCATCTTCCTACGAAGATGGGGAGATGGAACGCAGGGAAAAGCCGGCGGAAGAAGGACTCTACCCTTCTCTCTCTCTCTCCTCCCCCCTCCTATCAGGGATCAGGAGCTGGAGAAAAGGGGAGGAGTGGCAGGGGAAGGGATTTGGTGGAGACACCTGAGAACATCCGCAGGGGAGGAGGGACAGAGGGCGGGGCGGGGGGGCGGGGAGGGAGAGCTGGCACAGACTGCAGGAACAACAGGAGCCCATGGCCCTTGGTCACCGATCCCATTTCCGGTCTGGCCCCGGCCCTTGGCAAGCCCCAGAGCAGAGCCTCCCTCCTGAGAGTGCCAGAGAGGACGGTTGCGTTTGAAGTTCCTCCCGGTGTTCCAGACCGACCGCCTCTGCGCTCCAGAGAGCAGGCTGCAGAAGCAGTGGTAGCCTGCCTGGCTCGGAGAGAAAGGCCTCCCACCACTTCCTGTACCTGTGCTGGGTGGTCCCCACCTGCCTTCCACTCAGGGGACAGCAGTTGGTCCTTATCCCGGGAAGAAAGGCGATCCCTTCCTAGTGAACCACCCCGGTGTCTGGGGGCAGTCCAGAACCCACCGTACTCCCCAGCTCCAGGGAAGGGAAGGTGGGTGCACAGTCCCCTTCACAGTTCCCTCCCCCTGTCTTCCCACCAGCCCCCTGCTGGCACTGAGGATTGCACCTGACAAAAGTTAGGGAACCACCAACTCAGCAAAGGCTCCCAGGGGAGGTCCCATATGTGCTCTGCCTTGTCCAAGGAAAGGACCTTCCCTTGGGAAAGGGGAAGACATTTTGAGCGGAGGGTGTAGAATCGGGACAGGGAGCAATCAGTGTGGGGGTTGTATAAGGGATGGGGCCAGATGGAGCTGGCCATGCACAGTGAGGGCACTCGGATCTCCCTTTTCATTGTTGGTGACAGATCACTTCCTCGTTGAAATGTCCATCCTGCTCCCGGGATGGCGGTCCTCAGGATCCAAGTCTAAACCTCCCGAATCTCCAAAAATCTCTTCCTGATCCACGCTTTCTTTCCTTCCAAACCTGGTGGCGGGAGGATGGCTGACTTTGGGACCATCAACCCTCATGCACTGGTTCCTCTGTCCCTGGCTGCTTTAGTAGAATGGGCACCGATGCCCTTGAGTGCTGCCTTCCCCACTCTCCTAGGTCCCTGGGCTGCCTCAGCCTGGCTCCTGCTCCTCCAGGAAGGACATGCAGCCGGGAGAGGAGGGGATGCTGGCCTGAGGCCAGAGACCAGAGGCTGGCCTGAGACCAGACACCTGCATCCTCGACAGCCTGGGTCCCCCACTTCTCAGAAGCCGCTATTCACCCCAAGTAGTCCCGTAGCCTCTGGCCTTCTCTCCTTCGTTCTACTTTTAGAAAAACCAGGGACTCCGCGGTAGGGAGTAGCCTATTTAGACAGAGTCCAAATGGAGCAGCGTGGGGAGGGGGAGCAGACGGGGACGGGAAGCGTGTCTCTGTTGGCGGGCACCGCTTTGCCCGGAACTCGCTTTTCCTCCCCAGCGTTAATTATCAAAATTAACCGAACACTATAAATAACCCAACTCGGAGACTTGAAGAGCCTCACTTCTAATTAATTCATTTCCAATCAAGACACTTCCATGCCCCCCTACCCTGGAATCTGAGGGATGGGAAGCTCAGTGTGCAGCTTTTCAAATAATGAATCCAATCGTCCCCTCGCTCCTGAGACGCGAAAGCTCACAGAGAAAAGAGAGGAGGAAAAACACTCTGCTTTCTTGGAAGGGGGTAGCCTATAAATAACCCCATATTGGTGCATTTGATGGACGACGTTTGCGTCTAGATTGGCTTTTGTTGGGATGAGGAGACTCAGGGGTGGGGGTGGGGTGGTGGAGACTTCCATCTGCTGCCTCCTTTACTGGGCAATAAATTTAAAGCAAGACTGTGGGCACCGTCCAAGGCCTCCGTGTTGGCTAGAACTGAGGAGAAGGGATGGGAAAGGGGGGAGAAGAGAGAGAGAAAATGCAAGCCTAGGGTAAGTGCAGGGAGGAGGAGAAATGGAGAAGGTAAATAGGAGGGTAAAAGGAAGGAGGAAGAAAGATAAGAAGGGGGAAGGGCAGGAAGGGAAGACTCTCAAGGAAAAGCAGCACAGCGGTATTTCCCTCTCCACTTTGTAAGTGACCCTCATCCGCCTGCCCCGTGATCCATCCAGCTGCCCCAGCCTCCCATCCACCTGCCTCCTGTCAAGACCTGCCAGAAGTTTCCTCTCCCAGGGCTGTGGGTGTCCTACGAGGAGGAGATGGGTGGCCTGTGTGTCCCACCCAGGTCCCCCAGCAGCACCTCCCTACCCCCCAGGCTGTCCCCACACTCCTGGCTCCCTGCTGCAGGGGAAGGGGCAAGCAGGAGGGCTGCTCATGGCCTTCCAGGACCTAGTGCCCTGCTGGACAGTCCCGGGGACAGGGGCCTGGGTAGGGAATGGGACAGAGTCAGAGGAGGAGAGAGAGAGAAGGAGAAAGAGGTGCCAAGAAAAAGAAAAGACAAGAGGAAGGAGCAAAAAGCAGAGACTAGAGACAGATGGAGGGACAGAGGCGGAAGGAGAGGAGAGCAAGGCGGGGGTCTGGTTCCGGGGGGCCCTGGAGCTGAGGCCATGGAGGTCAGGGCTGGGAGCACTTGATTTCCCTCCTCTGAGCTCTGGCTTCCCTACCTGCAAAATGGCCTTAAGGTCAGCCCTTTCCTCTTCCTGAGGTGGTCGTGAAGACTGATATGGTTAAGTGTGCACAGAACTCCTCCCCAGGGGTCCGGCCCCCAAAGGAGTGCTCACCTCATTAGGCTGTGGTTATTATTAGTAACGGTACTGGTTATTACTAGAGCAGTGCTGGTTCCTCATCTTGGCCCCTGTTGTGAGCGCCTCTGTGCCCACACCATCTTCCCTGCCCGGCAGGGGCAGCTTGGAGCCAACCACCTGGCTCACCAGACTGGGGTCCAGATAGCAGGGCTGTGGTCCCTGCCCCAGACTGGGGACTTGCGGGATGTGTCTCTCCCCTCAGGCTGGGAATGCCCCCAGGGGCACAGCCCACACTTTCTTCTCTCTCTGAGTGCCCCCACCCTCCGTGGCCAGATGGTCCCATAAATTGGGCAGGTTGTTGACCGACTCACTGAGTGGCTGCCCGTGGAACCCGAGGAACCAGCACCCTAGGGACCTGGTCCTGCTCCTCCAGCCTTAAGCCCCTCAACTCAGGCTGAGATTAAGGGATGGACCAGGTGGGGAGAGTGGCCCTTTCCCACCTACATCCTGTCCCTGGGGATAGCTGGGGAGGGGTCCACTGGGGGCTGGCCCCCTGGTAATCTGATCTCCATTAGCCCCTTCTCTGGTTCTCATTACTATAGCCCCAAGGCTGGCAGCTTTCTCTCCTTCCTCTGCCCTTTGAGGTCTGTCTCCCATCTCAGTCCTCTTTGAGACCCCACCCTTCTAGTGGACCAGTGGTCAGGGTGGGGGGGGCGGGTAAGAGTCCCCCAAGCTCTATGAGGAAGGCCTGTGACGTGCCCCCGAGTCTCAGCCCGACTCCCTCAGGGAGCAGAATGCTGCTTTTCTTCCTAAAAAAAAATAATAATAATAATAACTCCCTTCTCATCTCTTCCTTCTGCTCGGGTCCCGTATCTCCCGTATCATCCCCCCTCCCATGTGCAGATACACCCCCAGAGTCCGAGAGAGGGGTGTGGGCTGCGGACTGGGCCCTGTGCCTGGCACCAAGGGAGGGAGGCAGGAATGAAGGCACTGCACGAATGGTCATGCACACAAATGAATGGAGACAGGGCAGCCAGGGAGGGGGAAGAACTCGGCCAAAGAGAAAACCCAAAGCCAATGATGCTCATCACCCCTGCGTACTTCCTGGGCCCTATCACCCCCACTGTGTCCCCCTTTGAAACCGTCTCACTCCCTCCTACTCACCAGTGCAACTTGGCATGGGAATCACCTCTTTTGGGAAGTCCTCCATTTTATTCTAGCCTGGGGGACCCCACGTGGACCTCAGGCACCCTGCTTCACTCCCCATCATTGGCACACCCTGCCGTGGTCGGGAATTGCCTTGTCTCTCCCCGTCAGGGTGCTGAGCCCCTTGGGGAGGGGAGTGATCTTGTCTGTCACCCCTCCAGGGTTCCGCCCACCTAGCACAGGCCTGGGTTCAAGAGCTCAAGAGCTACGGGTGAATGAATGTGCAGGCCAAGGAGTGAAGGAAGGAAGGAGTGACTGAACCGACGGTAGCCTAAACCACCACCCAGCAGAGAGTCAGGGAAGTCAAAGACATGGCCTTCTGTGACCTTGAAGTGGCTGTCAGATGCCGTAATTAGGAGACAAGGGGCAGCACAGGGAGAGTAGGAAATAGGAAAAAGTGAAGTAGTAACTCTAAATTCAATATGCTATGTGCTCAAGGGCCAGAAGGAGCCATTGCATGACATGCTTTTTTCCTTTTTAAAAACCCTCCCTTAAAATGTCAGATTATTGTTTACTGTTCACAAATGACTTTTTAATAACTTTCTGTTGCCATTGGGGGATGGAGAAAGTCCCAGAGGAATGGGAGAGATCGTGGACAGAGGCTTCCCCATCATCCTTTTCTCATGTCTCTGGGTCTTCACTGTCCCCACCCACTTCTCCAGTACTGGACAGGGGCCTGGCCCAGCCCAGATCTCCTGGAGGAGGGAGAGAGCACCCTGCTTGCAGGGGAGGGTGGCCGCAGAGCCTAAACAGCCTTAATTAAGTGTCTGAATGGACAGGCCTGGCTGTGCTGGGATGGAGTGTGGCAGACATTGTCCCTGCCCTCTGGGGCTTCCAGGATGATCCAGACACACAGGTGGGAACAGAAATGGATGGGCAGGTGGGAACAAAAGTAAAACAGAATGTTAAATCAGACTCTGTGCATCTACATACACCTATAAGGTGACCCTCTCTCTTCTCGCTACCTAGTGAACTCCTATTCACCCTTCAAAGCCCAAGCCATTTATTCAGTCATTCATGTACTCATCTGTCATGGACCTCTGTGGTCTAGTACCACTTCGCCCTTTTTAGCCTGTGAGAAACCTCCTCCTTCCAACTCTTCAGATGGGAGAGGTTTACTTTCACTCTACCTTCACCCCTCTGTCCACTCTGGGAATGGCCATATGGCCAAAGCCTGGTAAATTCGTGTATACAATACCCCTAGTCATGTGAATCGTTCAAGAAGGAGCATGTCACTAAGGCCACCCAAGGAGAGTCAGCCACAGGCTTCCTCTGGGACTACAGGAAAAGAAGTACTTTCTTCTTGTTATCTGGGATGCTGAGCTAGAACACTGTAAGCCTTCTTACCATCCTTTGGGGAGAGCCTGACTAAGAATGAGGGCTTGAATGAGTTGGCCTGAGAGAAGAAAGCAGAGCCAAGAGGGGCTCAGGGACAACAGGTAGCACGGGCAGCTAGCTTTGTCTGGACTTTGTCCCTAACCCTACTCCAGAAATTTCCATTATCATGAACCATCTTCTCCCTCTCCCTCTTTTTCTTCTTCCGTAAGCTAGTTTGAGATGTCTTTCTGTCGCTGACAACCCAAAAGCTCCTGACTAATGCATCATTAATATGTCAAACACCGTGTGCCTGCTCTGTGCCAGGAGCTGGTTGATGGAATCCAAGGGTGACTGAAGCACAGCCTTCAAGGAGCCCAGAGTTGCTTGGGCTTTACCCAATACCACCCCTCTGTGCTACCTGGCCAGTTTCCGCAGACAGTGAGCCCCCTCTCCCCTCTACTCCTGGCACTGTGCTTACATTATTCATTCAACAAATATTCCTTGGCCACCTACTACATGCCAGACTCTATGGTTCCTCCTACTGTCCTATTGTCCTAGACTTTGTCCACATTTGTCCTGGCCTCTGTCTCTTAGACTGAGCTCCCTGATGATGGGGTGCCCGGTTGGTGAATCCCCAGTGCCCATGGCAGCACCTGACACCTACTTCTTGTTCGCATTTGTTTAGAATGAATGAATAAGTGCTTGTCTCCCTGGTGTTCATGTGCGTTGAGGCAGTGGACAGCCAAAGGAGGACAATAGGGTGTAGAGCAGAGGAGCCTGGAGGGTTCTAGATGCAAAACAGTCAGCCCACTGCTCTGCCTAACCAAGTGAGCCTTCCTGCAGAAGCCTTCTAAACAGTCACACCAGAGGCAGCCCAGACTCTGCACTAAACCTGGAAATTCTGCCCTACCCCCAGCCCGGCCCGTGGTGGGTCCCACCGGGCCACTACCTGGCCCTGTGTGAGCTGTCATTGTGGCTCCTCCCTCTTTGCGGGCTCATTGGTACTCTCTTGCCAACATGGCACTGGGGTCCCACGGACTGATGAGGACTGACTCACTCAACCTCCAGACTGTCCTTCCTTCCCTCTCTTCCTTGTATCCCTCCCCTTTTTTTTCCTCTTCCCTTTCCCTTCCCATCTCTCCATCATCCTCCACGCCTTTCCCTTCCCCTCATCTCTTTCTCCGGCTCTTCTGCCTTCCCCCTGGGTCAGTCTTCCCTGCCCATGTCTGCAGCTGGGTAAATTTCTGTAAACAATTAAGTTTGTAATAAATTCAATTGTATTACATCCTTATTAGACGCTTATAGCATTTGGGAAGAGGGACTCGGGGCGGCTAAGAGGCTGATAGCCTCTCTGACGGCCGAGTGCCTGGAAGTGGAGTGCTCCTATTTTCAAATTAACTTGAGCTCCACGGATTTCATTATCTCCCCCCACTTCCCCCTGTTGAATCATCCAGAGCATCTCTCTTTCCTTCCTCTCTGCTTCAGAGAGTTTCTCCCCCTCTACCATTGTCCAGTCCCTGGAGATAGTCCCTGAGAGCTGGAAGGAGGAACATTATACAGCAAGAAGGACTTCCCAGTGCCATGAAAAGACTCCTTGGAAGGAAGGAGAGGAATGGAAGAAGGTAAGAGAGGCTCGATCAGTGGAAAACTGTGGTCACAAGTGGGAGAAGGCAAGGCCAGCCTAGCCAACCCCAAACCTAGAGCCGCAGACTTGAGTCTCCAACTCAAGATTCTGGGTGGGGAGTGGGAGAAAACAGCTGCACACATCTGGAAGACGCTTGTCCAGCTCCATTAGCCCAGGCACCAGCCGGGCCATGTTTGATGTTTGATCTTGCCCTCAGCACAGGGAGGAAGCCAATGGGATGGCAGAAACCACTCTTGGAGCCATCCCCTGCCATCAGCCTGGCTCCCCTCCCCAGACCCCCTGACAGCCCAAAACAACTTCTAAGGCATAAATGAAATGCCAGAAAACCAAACACTGACCCCACCCCCACCCCATCCACACAACAGTGGAGCTAAATGGTTTGGGTGGGGGTGGGATGCTGGAGCCTCCTCCCCACCCCGCACCCCTCCCCATGCCTTTCTTGTCTATCCCAGGCCCTAGGAGAGAGGCTGAGCGCCAGACCACAGTCACGCTTCATTTTGGTCCCTTTTTGCGGAAGGCAGGTAATTGATGGAGATTTTGAGGGGGGAGGCGAGGAGTGAATCCTAAAGACTTATTTGGAAGAGGAAGTTTTGTGGGTAGCAAGGAAAAGCAGCAGGCGGCTATTAAGTAGGACTGGAATGTATAGCAGGGAATGCAAAGCTAATGTGCATTTATTGAGTGCCTGCTGCATGCACACATACAGGGGTGAATAAGATGGTCCACTGGGCGAGGTAGACATATGAGCAGACATGAGCAGGGTAATAAGGACAGCAAAGGCACCCATGGAGTGGATGGAAGGCATTAATTCCACAAGGGAGAGAAGCGGAGGGCTTCATAGAGGAGGAGACACTTGAGTTGGGCTGAGAAGGAGCAAAGCCAGGCAGTGTCAAAAGGGGAGAGTCGGGGCACCTGGGTGGCTCAGTGGGTTAAAGGCTCTGCCTTCAGCTCAGGTCGGAATCCCAGGGTCCTGGGATGGAGCCCACACATCGGGCTCTCTGTGTGGCAGGGAGCCTGCTTCCTCCTCTCTCTCTCTCTGCCTGCCTCTCTGCCTAATTGTGATCTCTGTCTGTCAAATAAATAAATAAATCTTTAAAAAAAAGGAGGGGAGTCTTTCAGGTGGTGAAGCAGCAGAAGAAATTGGGGGTGTTTGGGGGAGGACTAACATAACCTCTGGACTGTAGCAAAGGGTATGAGATTGTGCATGGTGGGGTGGACAGAGGTAGGGTTGGAAAACACTCATACTCACTAACCCTTTGCATTTATACCAAACTTTACAATCAGTAATGTGCTTTTCAAAGTCACAATCTCCGCACACCTTCACCACAAGCAGTGCGAGGAAGATTTTAGATGCCCAGTATAGGCATGAGGAGCCTGAGGCTCAGAGAAATCAAGGGACTGACCCAATGTTAATCTGCAGCTAGGGCAGCATCTGATCTGCCCTATCTGATCTGGTAGGTGTAAGCCCTACCAGAGTCTCCACCCCAGTTGAAGACAGGGGTGGGGTGGGGCATCCAGAGAAATGCCCCCTGGGGTCGGCAGCCCAGACTCAGACTCAGAAACAGAGAAACAGTGGAGAGAATGCAGGGACAACCCGGGCAGGCTTCCTGGCAGAGGGAGCCATGAGTTTGGTCCAGAAGAAGGGCGGAGGCAGGAAATACCAGTGGGAAATAGTGAGGGCAGTGGCTGGGAGACAGGCCGAGCTCTCCTGGCACGGGAGAGGTGCCAGCATGTTGTACTGGCTGGACCAGAGCCAAAGTGGGAAAAGCCAACTGGTATGACAGCAAGAGAAGCTTCTGACGGCACTCTGGAGAGACCCTAGACACAGTGAGCTTTACGAGGGAGAGTGGTTAAGGTGGGCTTCAGAGAGGGAAGAAGCAGAGTTCGAATGCCGGCGTCACAGCTTTCTAGCACCTCCCTGCTCAGAGGAGGGAGAATTACATAGGTTAACACTTGGCACAGCCCCTGTTCCGTGGCACATGTGTTCATGATGGCACATCCCATGAGAGGATACCGGTAGGAACAGAACTTTGGAGCAAATATTTACTGAATAATTGCCGTGTGCTAAGAGCTGGGTAAAGAGCTTCTACCCAAGTTAGATTTTTCCAGAGCTGTTGGGTCCTAAGACCCTCTGGGATGACCTAGATCCTCTAAGGGGACTTAATGTTTTTAACAAGGGTCTGAGCTGATTGTTAAGCTCAGGCAAGCTCAAGAAACAGGGGAGGAAAGCTAAAGACAGCTGGTTCTAGCAGAGAGGAGGTGGCAAGACTGGGAGAAAGGGACCCAGGGCTCCCAGACAAGGAGGGCAGCTGCTGGTGCAGCTCCTGCCAGAAGGGAAAGGGACTGTGAGACTCTGTTCATTATCCATTGCTCCATAACAAAATACCCTACCACTTAGAGGCCTCAGACAATCTCCACCACTCATTATTCCACAGAGTTTCTGTGGTTTAGGAATTTGGGAGAAGGTTAACAGAGTAGTGCTGGCTAAATGTCTCTTGGAAGGTCACAGTCAGCTGGTGGCTGGAGGCTTCAGCAGCTCCGCCCACGGGCCTCTCTATAGGGCTGCTCCCCTGTTCTCACACATGGTGGCTGGTTTTCCCCCAACTAAGTGATCTAGGAGAGAATAAGGAAGAAGTCACATGAAGTCACACTCTATCTTCTCCAAGACTGTACTGGTTACACCCCGTGGCCCTGTTCCATGTGGGAGGGGCCTCGGACCATGACAACCAGGAGGTGAGGTTCGTGGGGACCACACTGGAAGCTATCTGCCCCAGGACAGCCAATCACCCCCATTTCACAGATGCAGAAACCTGAGGCTCACCCAGAGTTACTCCAGTCACCCAAAGCAGAGGCTTGACCCCTGATTTTCCCCCTCTCTGAGCCCAGCCCCTTTCTCCCACTCCCAAGCTCCTGGAGAAGAAACCACTGATGGGGAAGCCTAGATCTGCTTGCCCCAAGCTGGGTGGAGGGGAGGGGTGACAATCAGGCCTCCCAGGCCTGTGAAATAAATATAATCACATGTTCGTTTAGGCAGAAAGAAAGCTTCCAGGCGGAGGGGGGAGGGAGAGGGCTCGCTTCATCTAAACATGCTTCTGCCCTGATGGGCTGTGTCTCCCATTGTAAAACCACACTTCGGAAGGCTGGGAAAATATGCGTGATCCTGGTGCATTTTTTAGAAATTCAACCTGTTGGGTTTCTTTCCCCCTTCCTGGTGCCTCCAAGAGTGGGCTTATCCCACCCTCCCCAGCCTTCCTGGCTCACTCGGAGGGTGGTCTCAGACCCCTGTCTCACCCTCTCTGAGCCCCCAGGAGCTGGGGCAGCTGCCAAGTCTCTCCTTGTGTTGGCGCAACTTCGGTCTTCCCATCTTGAAGTCAGTAGACTTTGAGGAAGAGCTGTCTTAGGCCCCAGAGACGTCTGAGTTCCAAAGGACCGGAGAGCTGGGGTTGGGCCTCCCCAACTAGACTAAGGCTCCTGCAGGGGCAGGGCCCGTGGGAGCCCCCAGGGTGGGGCCATACCTCCTTCCACAGTGGACAGAGGGTGGGGGAGGGAAGGTCATCGACTGGCAGCTAGAGCAAGATGGGGGTGATCAGGATCCTTCTGCTGCTTTCCTCCATAGCCCTCTACCTGGTTTCCTTTCTCCCAGTTAGCAGGGTGGGCCTGGAGAAGAGGGTTGGTTAAAAAAAAAAAAAAAAAGACAGTGAGTACAGAGAGAGCAGAGAGTGACCACAGTGGCTAACAGTCTCTGTCGCCCCGACTGTCCCTTTTCATGAGCACTCCCCACTCCACCCCCATTATGTGCATTGATCTCCCTCCCTCAGAACCCCAGCTAGATGGACTTCACAGAAGGAAAGCTCACAGAACTAGAAGACATCCTTGGAGCCATGTGCAAGTGGAGAAACTGAGGCTCAGAGAAGGAACGCTTGTGTCAGGGTGCCAATGAGTCAGCCACAGAGCCAAGCAGCCTTCCCCAGGTGTCAGCACTGGGCCGAGGCAGCAGTGGCCACCATCAGGGTTCAAATAGTCCACGTTTCTTCAGGAAGCCTGACCCTGGTGAGGAGAGAGAGAAGGAGTAAGAAGCACAGGGGCACAGAAATCTCAGGGACATCCCCTTGGGGGGGGCAGGGTTGGTGTGGGGTGTACGGGGGAAGCCCGAAGAAGTTGGAGCCCTTGGGGGAGGGGTAGGCAGGAGCAGCAGGTGGAACCTGGTCCCCTGGCTTTAGACAGGTAGAAGGAACCCTCCAGGCCTTGGTCCTTCCACCTGGAAAATGGGGATGTGTTTTTTCAGTCTGGCCCTACTGCTAATCATAGATCAGAGCCTTTCCCTGTAGACCCTGGCCTCTAAGCCCATGAACTTGGCCTCCTCTCTCCTGACCCCCGACCTCCAGTTTCTTCCATGACAGTGTCCAGGGACAGGAAATAAATCGTATGTGAGGATTAGAGTCAGTCAGGTCGTTTGAGAGCTCAAATTGCAGAGTGGATGGATAGATACTAGGTTAGAAGGACTTCCTGGCTTAGTTGGCAGTGACCTTGCTAGGCATGGCCACCCCCGCTGGGACAGAGATCCTCTCTCCAGACAGTCTCCTTTTGGTCCTCCTCCCTGGGGACAGGGGAGGCTGTGGCATGGTGGAGAGTGCTAGGCTCTGGGACACTGCTGGGATGCCTCTCCCACAAGCTTCACAAAACTACAGGCCACCTGTCCCATTACAAAGCCACAGAGACCTTGAGGGGAGGGGGGACCTCCTGCCCTCCCGTGACCGTGACTGTCCTCCCAGCACAGCTCTGACCCCAGACTTCCTGCCAGTGGGAGGCAGTGGGGTGAGGTGAGGTAGGGAGAAAGAAGGTGAATGTGAGGAGGGACTGGCCACGGGGTGGGCCGGCTGTCCAACTACAGGGGTAGGACATGGGGAAGATGACTTTTCCACATGCAAAAAGAAAAACATTCCATGAGGAAAAGCTGGTGGCAAGGCCTGCCCTGTGAGTCCTTCATTCAAGCCTCAGAATGCTAGCAGAGCCCCAGCCATCCCTGAAACACAGTGGCCAGGGCAGGGAAACCTCAGGAGACAGGACTCATGGGGTGGGGAAGGGGGCTGGGGGCAGTTCAACAAATAAATGAGATTTTATCAGGTAGTTTTAAGGGTTGAAGACAATAAAATAGATTGCCATGTTAGGTAGAGAGTGCCTGGGGGCTATGACAGATGGAGTAGTCAGGGAGGACCTCTTTGAGGAGGTGACATTTGAGGTGACCCCTGAAGGTCAAGAAGGAGTCAGCCATGTGCAGAACTGAGTGTGTGTCAGGGCGGGGGTTGGGGAGGGGGAAGCATTCTGGGCAGAAGGAACTCCAGTGCAAAGGCCCTGAGATGGAAATAAACCGGCTAGATTTTGAACCAGAACAGGAAGGCCAGAGTGAGGGGCGGGTCCAAGAAGCAGCCAAGGGCTAGGTCACTGGGGGCCTCATAAGGTAAAGCAAGAGGTTGAATTTTCCGCTGAATGTGATAGAAAACCACAAGAGAGTTTTGCATAGGCGAGGGATGAGATCTGATTTGTGTCTTTAAAAGATCCAGCTGCTGAGCGGAGAATGGATTGGAGGTGCCAGCATTGAGGCTGGGAGGGGAGGCTGGACCCGGGCTGGCGGCGGTGTCCCGCCCAGAGCCGCTGGCGGCAGTGGAGACAGACAGAAGAACCCAAAACGGGTTTGGTTTAGAATAAGAGCCAACAGGCCCCGCGGACAACTGGATGTGGCTGAGGGTCAAAAGAGAGGAGACGACGCCTGGGCTTCTGGCTGGAGCAGCTGAGACACCGCTGGTGCCTTGCAGCAGACTCTTCTCCACTCATCTCCGGCTGCGAGCCCAGGCCTCCCTCTGCCGAGGCTGCAGGACAGTTGTTCATTCATGAATTCCTGCAGGACATAGTTCTGAGGCTTCGGGCTAGGCTCCTTCCAGCCCCCAGGCCTCCCCTGCCCAGCCCCCAGCCTGCTTCTGCCACTCAGGGTGGACAGCGGAGTGGCCTTGAGCCTGGTGGGTGTGGCCTCACCCAGGACCTCCACCCAGATGTGGGCAAACATCAGAGGCCTTGGACAACTTGAAAAGCTCTACGCGCTGAGATGCTCTGGTGGTGACGGTATGGGGGTGGATGTCCCTGTCCAGGGAGTACTGCCCCCCACCAGTCCCTGCAGGCAGGAGGGCGGGCAGCAGCATACACTTTTTGTCATTGAGGATTATAATGAATGACAGACAATACCCCTAGGGATATTGGATGCCTAGACCAAGACACTGCCAGAGGTAGGGCCCCAAGAGTGCCAATGCTTGGACGTCCTTGTCTCCCGCTAAAAGGTCCTAAGATGTGGAGGCTCAGACCGGTTAAGTGATTTGCCTATAGGTTGCATAGCAATTTCTCAAACAGAGCCTCGGGTCTCTAGTCTTCTTCTGGGCAGCCTAAGAAGAAGCTTCAGAGTGAGTTCTATGCCACACATCTCTGCTCTCAGGCACTAGACTCACCTGTCACAATTCTCTGCTCCCTTTGAGCCCCACCCTCACCTGCTTCCAAGACTTCTCCCCTGCCTGCAGTTCTTCCCTTTTCCCACTAATTGCCTCCTCCCCTGCTCTAGAAAACCAGCCCTCCCCACTCGAGAATAACCCCGTGTGGCTCCCTAAGACGCAGCCCAAGCGCCTACTGACCTCGGATGCCCCTCAGTGGCTGGGGTGGGGTCGGAGGCATCAGTGGGCAGCTCGGGGCCGGCGTCCCCGCCCCCACCCCGGAGCCCCAGTCTGTCAGCAGTGATGGATACCCCGCAGCAGTCCCTTGGAACTGATCCTGGATCTAAAAGCCTCACGCAGCCATCCTGCGCGGGAGGCGGGGGAGGGACACGGGGGTCCCCCAGAGCCCGGTTCCCTGCCATGAATCAGGCAGCCGGCAGAGCCAATTAGCGCAGACAAGAGCCCAGCGATGAATCACGAGCCCATTAGTGGGACTGGACTCTCTCCTCATCCCCCCACCCAAGTGGGGTCGTGGTGGGGTGGGGGGTGGGGGTGGGGGAACAAGGTCTTTCCTCCCTCTGGCCAGCCTCCTCCTCCCCAGAGTCCCTCTCTCTCAGAACTTCTGAGACCCTCCTGTCGCAGAAGGGAGGGGGGGCATGTCGCACGTGGTCATTTGCATGTCATCTGCATGGCGGAAGGGCATTGGAGTCCCCTCCACCCCACCAGCTCACCCCATCGGACCTAAGAAAACACGTGGTGGGAGACCCCAGAGCCAGGTCCTCTCTCAGGCTGCAGGGACAGAGGGCTAAATCCGGGTGGTCCCGCGGTAGGAAATTATAGCAGTGCACCTAGCTTCAGGGATGACCCACATCAGCCTCCATCACCCACATCTGCCCATCTTGACAGAGGAGGGAGAGGAAGCCCACAGAAGGTAAGCCTCTAGTCAGGGACCCAGCTCAGCCTGGCAGCAGCTGATGCACCCTATCAGCCTTGCCAGGGCCTAGAGCCACCTCCCCGAGCCCTTGGGGAGGAGCCTCTCTGTTGTCATCCGAATGGATGCCCCAAAGTTCGACTCTGGTGACTGGTCCATGGTTGGCAGGGAGTCCCTGCTGGGCAGCAGCAGTGGGGGGAAGGGCGTGACCCACCCCCACACCCCCACCCTCCTACCCCCTTCTGAATGCTCAGGATCGCTGTGGGAGGACTAAAGTTTGGAGTGAGGGACACAGAGAAGGTGGAGGGAGAAACATCCAGAACTTTGGATGCCACGTGACAAGTGCAGGCCAAATGTCTCATTTGATGTTCACTATTACCTTGTCCATTTTAAGAGAAGGTTACTAAGGATTGGAGAGGTTCAGGGACTTGTCCAAGGTCCCAGAACAAGAACCTGGGATTGGGATTTGATCCCCGGTCTGGCAGACCTCCGAGCAGATAACCTCTGAGCCACAGGACTCTGATTCTCTCCAGAACTCAGTCTCATTCACACAACTGCCTCGATGACATCGCCAGCCAGCTGTGTCACAAGGGCCTCTGACCCAGTGTTGAACTCCAAGCTCATTATCCCTCTCTCCCTCCCAACCCATCCAGCTCTCCTGTAAAAGGTACCTCCAGCCACTGGCCACCCAAGCCAGCAAGGTGGAGACATTCCCCCTCCTCCCTTTCTTCCTCCGTATCTGACCAGGTGTGCAAGCGTGGAATCTGTTCTGTCTATGAAATGGGCCCCCCCTCGCCAATCCCTCGCTTCCCAGCTGTGGGACAGGTGAAGCACTCAAGCCCTGGGCCTCTCTTTTACCAGACAATCCCAGAACTCCTCCAGGGGGCCTCTCACTCAGTTCCTTCTTCAATGTTCCCGCCAGACTCTGCTTCCCCAAATATGATCTTATCCTGGCCTCCTACCTTAATAACATTGGCTCCCCTTTGCTTTCAAGAGAAAGCATTACAAGGCCTCCACAAAGACGCCTGGCACACCTTTGTAAGCCCGCCTCTGGCCACTTCTTTCTCAACAGCTGGTGACCTATTGGCCACAGCGGCTGCTCACCTCCCCCCACGCTGTACCAAGGTTTTCACTCCTCTTAGCCTTTGCTCCTGCCACCCCTCTGCCAGGGTTGCCCCTTTCCCCACCTCCTACCCGGCCCACCTGTACTCCCCTTTCCAATATCAGGTAAACGTCATGTCCTCCATGAAGCCTCCCCTGCCCCACCCCAGCAGGATGAATTGCTCCCTCTTCCATGCACCCCCAGCATTTTGTTCAAACCCCTAGCCTGGTGTTTCCATCCCAGCTGTGCAGTGAGTGGGGGTCTGCCCACCCCCCCCTACATCCCTCCCCTCTTCTGAGAGGCAGGGGCCATGGACTGCTCAGTGCCGCTTCCCTGATAGGCTCTGGTACGTCAGAGATGGTCAGTAAAGGTTTGATAGATGGATGGCCTGCCCTCTCTCTCCTCTTTCTCCATCCTCCAGCTTCCTGTTTTTCTGGCCTTGCTCCCAAAGCCAGAAACCATCGAGTTAAAGGAGTCTTGTGGAAGGCAATCCTGGGCATTGGCCAAGGTCTATGTGACCCTTGGAACTGCGAATACCTAATCTGGAGAACCACATGGACCAGAAAACACAGACTGGAGTCAGGCGATCCAGATTCTGAGCCGAAGAACATGACCTTGAACAACTCACTTCCCGTCTGTGAGCCTCGGTGTCCTTGTGTCGAGTGAGGGTTTGGATAGAGACAGAGGGTATTTCTAAAATTCCTTCCAGCTTGGATGCTGTACAAATGTATTGGGCTATGATGCCGTGGCCTGTGGAGGGCCCTGGGTGGTTGGTGTGGGAATGAGAAGGAAAAGCTGTATATTGGAGGCGGGCTGCCCAGAGCAGACCAGCAAATGTCCCCAGCAGCGGCTCCTGGGAGAAGGTGGGATCAGTGGGAGAGAAGGTCAGGCAACCCCACACTGAGAGAGGTTGGCCCTAGCTGCTGTGATTCAGTTAATTGTGGAAATCAATGGCCTGGCCAGAGGCAGGGGACAGGAAAAGACCTGGGGGATGGAGAGTCCTGGGGAATGAATAGGGTGGGGAGCGGCATCCCTTTGCATCCACTCCCAGGGCTGGCCCAGCCTTACTGGGCTCAGAGCAAAGGCCTGGAGGGCTGGGGAGCACGGAAGGAGCAATACAAGGGGAAACCCTGCTATTAGAATTTGGGGGGAAGGTCAGGGAGGATTGGTGGTGCAATGAAAATAGTCCCCATATGCAAAATAAAGAAAACCTCCTTGCTGCTCATTGAAGCCAACACGCAGTGCTGGAGAGAAGGCCTCCCTCCCTGGTAGGCAAGCTCAAATCCTGTCCTGGGGTCTAGTCCTGCTCTGCCGCTGACTCAGGGAGGTGTGACCTTGAGCAAGTCCCTGTTTGTCTTTGAATCTCTGTTTCCTCATTTGTAAAGATAATAGGTTGTTCTTAACCACCCCTAAGGGGCCATGGGCCTGGCACCAAATTCCATGGCCCCACCAGGGGTCCTGCCACCTAGGTCCCCAATTCTTCCATGTTTACCACCTCTGACCTTCTACCCAAACATCTACCCAGGCCCTGGGCTGGCTGGCTTTTCTGCACTCCTCTCCAAAGTAGCCCCTTCCCCATAGTTTCCCTACTTCCTACTTTAAAGCAGGCCTTCCAGCCCCGGGAAGATCCCGGTTTGGAATCCGTCATGGAATCTGTCAGCCGGCAAAGCCGATTGCTTTTGATTTTCCTAGTCCAGCTGGTGGGAGCACAGGGTATCATAAGTCAGCCCAACCTCCTACCCTTTCCCCTCCACATCTCCCAGCTGATACCTCCCCATCCTCTCTCCTTGCTCAGGAGAGGAACAGCTGCTGGGTTTCCGGGGGGCAGTGGGGAGGGGAAGACCCAGTTGGTGGTAGAGACCAGGAGAGCCCTGGTGGGGTGTGAGGGAGGAAGGGAGGGTAGGAGACTGGAATAAATCATTCTCCTTCGATCAGTAGCCTCCTAGGATGAAATACTCCATTTGCTGGAGCAGAAAGGAGGTGCCAGTGTTGATCCTCAACCTGGAAGGAGCTGTTGCCTCGTTCCCTCAGCAGTGAACCCCCAGCACACCCCTTTGATCGACCCTCGCCCGCTCCCTCAGAGGCCGTTAACATCCTTCTTTATGAGCCTGGGGACACAGCCAAGACTCTCACCTCATCTGGGGCCCCAGACGGCTGCCTTTGTACTTCTCCCCTTGCCCGGCGCCTGCTGTGGACACCAGCCTGGCCCCCGCACATGGGACTGGAAGCGAGCCACCCTCAACCTCAGAGCAGCTAGATGATCTGATGGTGGCGAGGGGGTAGCTGGAGTTCACAGTGGGCTTCCCATCTGATGGGGGGGGGTGCATGCAGGTGACAGATTGAAGGGACAGACTATCCAGCAGGACAGAGCTGCAGGACAGCCCCGGGGGGACTTCCTGGAGGAGAAGGCAAAGTGAGGACAGAGCAGCAGGGCCAAGGAAAAAGAGGAAGGGTCTATGGTGAGACCAGGAGAGGGAGAGGGGCCTGGAGGACGGCTGTGGGTGCTTGATCCATCTAGAGTGCAAACTCAGTGGGGAGTGGTTGGGCAGGGACGTGGGGAATCTCAGACCCTGTGATGGTAGCACAGAGTCTTAGTTGACTCATCTGTAAAATGGGCCTGACACCTGCCTCCCCAGTTGCTGTGAGGCTTAGCTGAGACCCCTGGCTAGAGATCACTCCCTCCTTGCTCATTTCCTGTACCTCCTTCATCTCCCCATCCTTCCAAGCCCACAGGGGCCAGGTGCTCCCCGATTCTCAGCATCTGGCCTCATCTGGAAACATCTGCCTCCCCTGCCTGAGGTCCAGGCTGCGGCTCTGTAGGAAGAGCTGGTGGAGGCAAAGGCTGAAGCGGGGGCACCGGATGGAAAGAGTGGGAAGGACATCTTCCTCGTCCACCCCCTCCCCGGGGCCCCATTCAACACAGATCGGCCCTTCATCTCCTCTGTTCCCTCCCTCCCGGCTGCCCCCAGCACACACCTGTTTTCTCTCTCAACTCCTCCATGTGGCCCCTCCAGGGCCCCCAGTAGGGGCCTCTGCTTTGCTTCCCCCAGCATTTCCTTCTGGGCCTGCCCCAAGATGGGTTCTCCAGTTTTGTTTCCAAAATTCTAGCCAATTTTGTATTCTACTCCATATCGCATCCATGTTGTTCCCTATGAAAATATTTCATCTCCCGGTTAAATTACAAACTTCTCCCTGAAAAATCTTTGAGGGTGAAGCAGTGCCATTTTTACCCCATGGCTGTGTCCACTGAAGGCACCTGAGGCAGACCCAGGGGCCGCCTGGGCCTCCATTTGAGCCATGTGTCAGGGCTCCGTGGGTACACAGAACAGCCAGACAGAGCCCTCGATCCTGCCCCAGGAGCAGAAGGCAAAGGCACTGGGGAGGGACTGGTTCCAGCACCAGCCTTGGTCTCAGGAGCAGGTCGGGGGAGGGGGTGGTGAGGGGGCTTTGGGGAGAGTCAGAGTTAAAGTTGGATAGGTCGGAGTCACCTGTGGCAGGAGGAAGTGGTCTTTCTGTGTTCTGACCGCATCCCCCCCTGCTTCAGAGGTAGAATCTTTGGTTCATAAAATGTCCCCTAAGAGTACATTGGGGGTCCCGCAGTTCCTTTTCTCTGATTACAAATGAGGAAACTGAGGCCAAGCAGGGGTCTCACTTGAGAATCCAAAAACCTTCTTTTATCTCAAACTGACCTATTCTCAGTTCCCAGGGTGTAGCAGGCAGAATAATGACCCTCCCCCCCAGATGTCCATGTTCTAATCCCAGGAACCCATAAATAAAAATCCCGAAAGGGATTTTGCGGCTGGGATTAAATTAAGGATTCTGTGATTGGGATGTTCCAGGATTAGCTGGGTACAATCGCAAGAGTCCTTATAAGGGAAAGAGGGAGTCAGGAGAGTCACAGAGACGTGACAATGGAAGCAGAGAGGTCAGAAAGATGTGAGTAAGGAACCTGGAGCCAAGGGATATAGGCAGCCTCTCGTCACTGAAACTGGTAAGGAAACAGATTCTCCCCTTGAGAAAGAGCCAGTCTTGCTGACCCATTTTAGATTTATGACCTCTGACCTGGGTTTACGTTTTCTTAAATCACTAAATTTATGGTAATGAGCAACCTGGCAATCGGAAACTCATTACTAATTAATTACTAATCACGCAGGGCTTTGTTGGCTTGAGTGGGGACCTTGATGACCTCTTCCCTCAAATTCTCTCCTTCCTCCCCCAGCATTAATTGCACACCTCTGTTGTGTCAGGTACGTTCCAAATTAATCATCACAGCCCCTGCCTTTGAGAAACTGACAGTTCAGTGGGACTATGGACGCACAAGCAGGAGAAGCATAGAGCACCAGAATCACTTTTAATCCTGACAGCTCAGCTCACTGACCATGGGCATGGTGCTTATCTTCTCTAAGCCTCAGTTTCCATATCTGTAAAGTAGGCAAAGTTATAGCCCTTACTTGGTGGGATTATGAAAATGAAATTGTGGTTCATAGAGAGTGCTTGGCACAGTGCCAGGACATACCTAGGAAGCACTCAGAAAACAGGGGAGGCCTCACAGAAGAGTTAGACTTTGAGCCTAGAACTGAAGGCCAAATTGGAATTTGCTGGGTAAACCGGAAGGAGGAAACTGTCCCAGACAGAAAAAATAGTGAGACACAGGGGGTGGGCCAGGGAACTGTGGGGGGCAATTGCAGTGAGATTCAGAGCCCAAACCAAGATCTTGATGCCTCCAAAGCCAGGAGTTCATTGGGTTCATTGCCCTGTGGTTTGTCTCACCACCTCCAAAGTTCTAGAAGTTTCTAAGGGTAGGATTAAGTATCATCATTCATTCATTCAATCAATCCAAAAATTGGGAGCCTAAAGTGGCTGAAAAGCAGGAGAGATACTTTAAAAGTAAGCAGGGCTTTTTATGGCAATCTAAGGATAATTTTATCCTGAAGCTAATAGGGAGTTACTGAAGGTTGTTGAAGAGGGGAGTGACCCAATCAGATTTCATGTTGCAAAACAGACCTGTTTTCTGAGTTGGTTCCAAAGAGAGAGGAGAGCCTTGAAGTGGGGGGGGGGTCCTCTACTCAAATTCAGCCTGTAGGCACAGGGAGGAAAAGGAGTTTCTAACACCTCCAACTGGGGACACAGAGAAGACCTTGAAGGAGAAGGGGGCTTCAGGATCTCAGCAAACTGGAAGACAAGACCCAGATGTCCATTGTCCACATCAGATGCAGGGAATCCCAGCAGCCACAACAGCCGGATAAATGTCTAAACTGGATCCTGAGACTTAAGCAGAATTTACGGTCTTCCACATTGTCTCTTGGGAGAGTGAAGGGAGTCTATGTTCTCGTCCAATTTTTCTGGGGACCTGGTAGCAGCCAGGGGAGATGGAAGAGGCATAGCAGGAACCCATTTCCCCATGAACTGGACCTGCAGAGCTGGACTGGGATAGAGCAGAGGTGGTGAGAGAGCAGGATGCTGGGATTACTGTCTCCCGACCCCCAGCCCGGCCTAACCTCAGCTGGCCTCAGTGCCAAGGGACTGGACCTTTCACAGCATAACAGGCTAAAAATAAACTAGGCATTGCCACTTACGCCATAGAACGAAGTCTCACGACTTGTATCTCCATGCCCCAGTGAGGAAGTAGGCTGACCCCATGTAACTTTGGGGGATGAATGCCTAGACCATCAACCCCACCAAGGATGGCAAAAAAGCAACAAAAGCCCACCTGATTTAATCTCAAATAATTTATTGATTCTTGAAAAAAGACAGGAGAGGAAGCCGGCCAAAGACCTAAGTTGCCAATTGAGTAAGTCACCAGGAGTCTTCTTGGATTGGGGATGCTTACCGCACTTAGTTAGCCTCTTATGCCTTGAAGAAGAATTCCTGGTGGGACCTTGGCCTCTCCCGCCCCCTCCCAAACACAAGCTCACTGGGAACAGAGACCCAGTGGTCTTCTGAAACACCAGTCAGATCTTCTGACTCTGCTTATGCGCCTTCAAGGACTCATCACAGCGACAGCCATAATCCCCAAAGTGTGCCCTCGAACACATCAGTCCCAAGAGATGCTCCTGAAGAAACAGTTTGGGGGCTAAATAAACTTGGAAGATGTTCTTTCCTGGAACTCACCACCCGTTGGAGAGTCACATTCCAACATGAGCATAATTAAAGGCCCAGACAAGTCCTGCAGGTTTAGCGTACAGCCAGGTTAACTTAATTCCATCACATACCATCTTCCTTCCTTCCTTCCTTCCTTCCTTCCTTCCTTCCTTTCTTTCTTTCTTTCTTTTTACAAGAAATACCTATCAACAGCCAAAAAATAGCCCCATGGGGACGCCTGGGTGGCTCAGTTGGTTAAGTGGCTGCCTTCAGCTCAGGTCATGATCCCAGCATCCTGGGTTCGAGTCCCACATCGGGCTCCTTGCTCAGCGGGGAGCCTGCTTCTCCCTCTGCCTCTGCCTCTGCCTCCCATTCTGTCTGCCTGTGCTCACTCTCTCTGACAAATAAATAAATAAATAAAATCTTTAAAAAAAAAATAGTCCCATGGAACATACTTTGGGAAGCAGGGACCTGATTGGTAAAGCCCCAGCCCCATTCAGGGAGAGGAAGGGCAGCTGTGACAAGAGAAGTCTCTGCCTGAAGAAGCAGTCAGGGAGCCCTCAGGGAGCCACACTGGCCCAGGGTGCCAGAAAGGAGGCATGGCTCTGGGCCAGGAGAGCCCACCCACAGCTCCCCTCCGAAGGTGGTCTCCTCATCTGCACCCAATGTCCTGGGAGAGTGTGGGCATTTCTGGGCCCGGCACACCCTGAATGGATCTTGGCCCCTTATTGGTGACAGCAGCCCCCAACCAGGGGTCCCTGAGATGGCATGCAATCATGAGCTCTCCCCCAGAAAGAATATTTCAGCTTGTCAAGTAGATAGTCATAGAAGCCATTGTCCCAGTGGACCAGCTGCAGCTGGAACTTTACTAAGGGAGGAAAAGCACAGGCTTTGGAGGCAAAATCCTGAGCTCCCATCCTGGTTCCCCCACTTACCAGGAGCTGTGGGGCCTTGGCTAAGTCATCCAGTCTCTCTGAGCCTGTTTCCTCCTGTAGAAAGTGGGAAAATAATGGCTGATTTCAAGCTGGTTGTGTTCACTGCCTTGTGGTTTGTCTCATTGCCTCCAAAGTTCTAGAAGTTTCTAAGGGTAGGATTCAGTCTCATCATTCACTTATTCATTCATTCATTCATCCATTCAATCTGAGTATTTATTGGGGACCTACAGTGTTCCGGGCACTAGGGAAACAATGCAGAAGAAAAACGAGACAGGGCTCTGTCTACATGGAGCTCACATCTGGTGGAGACAGAATTATTGACTCATTTGTTCAGTACAGAGCCACCATGGCGGGCCAGGCACTGTCCTGGGCTCCTGCCTGTGTATTGTGTTCACAGAGCACTTCTGCCATCATTATTCCATTTGTTCCCCATGACATGCGATGAGGCAGGAAGTATGGGGGTTACTACTCTCTTTTGTAGACAGGGAACTAGAGGTTCAGGAAAACCAAATGGGAAACTGAGCTGGAAACAAAACTCTCTTCTGTCCACAGGAATTCACTGAAGGCCTTTTCTAGGCCAGGTGCTCTGTTCACAGTGCTGTGCAGATGTCCATTCTGGCTGCGTGGAGCTGACAGCCCTTGCTTGCCAGTCTGTCACGGCGGTCCCCAGTCCTCTCCACGGCCCGGACCCTCCCCAGCTGCGTCCTCAGCCATGGACCTTCCACACAACGGACCGCACATGAACTGATTCCCCAAACTCCAGCCCCTCAGCTGTCCGCCTTCGCAGCCCAGGAAATCCTTCCTGCCCTCCAACTTCCCTACCTTGCAGGCAAGGCTGGTCCCTCCTGGGGGCCTCTTTTGAGTGGAGCAATGCTCAGGGAGGACCGGGATAACTGAGGCTCTCCCCAGATGCCAGTGTGCGAACCAAAGGCAAGGCAGGCTCTGGACCACCAACCAAGCAGGTGCTCACTGGGGGGCCACCCTGGGGCGGCCAAGTAGCTCTTCCAAAGCCAATGGGGCTAACAACTAGAGTAGGAGAGGAAGACAGTAGTGAGGGGACAAAGTGAGGAGGCCACCATCATTCCACGGGGGAGCCTGGGAACTAAAGTCAAGATGGGATTCTGGAGGGAGACGCTGCATGGTGGGGCTGGTGAGGGGGGCAAAAGTACCCAACACCCAACTCCCTTCAGCTTAAAGGAGCACTTCCCAGCTGCGCCAGAGAGAGCTGACAAATCCAGCAGCCCCCAAACCCCTTCTGAGTACCCCTTCCTCCTTCCTCCTCCCTCCTCCTTCTCTCCCCCTTCCTCCTCCCCTTCCTCCAGAAACACTGCTCAGATCATCTGTGCACCACTGGCATTTTCCATGTCCAGCTCCTGCACCCCCACACCCCGTCTCTCTATGTCCTGGGCACGCTCTATCTCTTCCATCGAGCAGGGGCTCCAGGTGAGACTATGGAGGCTTCTGGAGAGCGCCCCCGCCCTGCAGGTACAGAAAACCAATGTCCTTTAAAGCTTCCCCCACCCCAGCTCTCCTGCATCTGCGGGGGCCCAGCACCAGCTCCAGAGCCCTTCAGCTGCACCAGATCCTGACTGTTCCGCAGGTGTTTACAGCCTTTCTCCTGTGCTCCTGGCACATGGCCCTCTGCCTGGATCCTGTCTCCTCTTTCATCCCCTGTCCCTGGTTCTCACCAACATCATTCCTCCGGCCCTGCTGGCAGCCAGCAGTCTAATCTAAATCATGCTCACCGCAGTTTTCTGGACACGTCCTCTTACCTGCCAGGTTCTGGAGAGACACACCAAGCCTGAAGGACCCAGGGGTAGATCCAGGGTAGAACTATCTGGTTTGGGGGAATATTCTATACTATTCCTATAGTCCCCTCCGGTGCCTTCCCAGGGAGGAGAACTTTTGTCTCCATGAATTAGCTCATTGCCAGAAGAGAGTAGAGCTGCTTCTTTCTTCTTTACAGGTGGGAAAGACTGCAGGCAGGGATCCAGAAGTCACCCCCGGCACCATCCCCCTCCCCTTACGAATCCTCTGCCAACTCCTAGGTCAAGCCAGCGTCAGCCCTCACCTGGATCACTGCCGTCACCTCCTGACAGGTGTCCCCACCTCTACTCATTACCCCCAACAGCAGCCAGCCTGAGATGCTCCTGTCACCCCTGACACAACCCCGCAATGCCAAGGGGGCTGCTTCTGCTCTTAGATCAGGTTTTAAACATGACCTAGAAGACTCCACATAGTCAGCCTCTGCCCACCTCCCGCTCTACTCATCCCCTTTGTTCTTCGCACCACTGCCATGTCCGTTTTCTTGCAACTCCTTGGACAGGCTCCCTCCCACCACAGGGCCTTTGCATATAGTGTCTTCTCTGCCTGGACCATTCTTCCATTCCCTCAGGGGTCAGCTTGGCCATCGCCTTCTTGGGGAAGCAGCTCAGCTTCCCTGACTGCTCTAATGTTCTCTATATACTCTCAAGGCATTATGTTCTTCCTTTTCTTTGCACTGATCACAGTTGTCACTCTGACTGCATTTGGCTGGCTATTTAATGGATGTGTGTTCCCCACTAGATTGTGGGGAGCCAACTTTTGTGGGCAAGAGCCAAGTCGGCTCTGCTCTCTCTGTATCCAGGCACAGTGCCCAGCACGTAGTAGGCTCTCAATAAACAGTTGTGGTACAAACGAGTGAGCCCCAGATGAGTGATGCACCTGGTGGAAAGTCACCCACCGAGGCCTTAGCCAAGCCAGGACCAGGGACTCGGCTCCTAGCTGGGGAAGCTATGCTCCCATGCCTGACTGTCCATCTCTCTGCTTGCTAGCCAGCAATTAGTCGCCATTTTAAGAAAAGTTTGCTACACAGCAAGCAGTGTCCAGGGACTGGGTGCGGAAGGGGTTGCGGGCTAGAGTAATGAATTGCACCACAGTCTCCACTGTTGCTACCCCCACTCAGTAACCTCGCCCTTGGCCTTGGGAAATGAGTGCTTGCTACACCTTCACCTCTGCAGTGGTGCTCTACAGGCCCATCCCAAAGCAGAGAAGTGGGAGACTTCAGTCCCTTGCCGAGAAGGCAGAGACCTGGTGGGAAGGAGAAGGCTGGAAAAGAAGGAAAGGGAATACAGAGCCTCCATGGAAAGCCTGGGATGACAGGAGAAAGGCTCATGAGAGGCAGGATATTGACCATTTGGGGAGACACCTTGGGAAAATGACTCACCCTCTCTGGTCCTTCTGTTGCCCCAGGGCAGATGTGACAATCTTCCTCTTTAGCATCTCTCTCATGGAAAGGGCAGAGAGAATGAAAAGGCCATGTACTGCTCAGACAGAGCCGGAAAGGTCTCCTCTGAGCAATCCTGGAGGGCTTCCTGGAGTAGAGGAGCTTTATAGAAGCTGCAGGCAGCCTGGTGGGGTAGCTGCAAAGCAGGAGGCACCAGGCAAGAAGAAAGGGGGTGACCAGAGTGTAGGAGAGCATACAAGGGAGGCAGGAATCACCTTGTTGCCTTAATATGTCCGGTTGTGTCACTGTCCCCTGAGAACCCTTCAGAGGCTCCCCATGTGACTCAGAGAAAAACTGAAGACCTTGCTCCCTGCCTTTCTCTCCTATCCTCACCGCCCTGACTCTTCACTACTCGTCCACACACTGCTCTCCGGTCTTCAGACATGTCACCATGCTTCTCAGGCTGTTCCCTCCTCCTGGCTTTCTTTGGCCTCATGAATCATTCCCTCGCCCTCCGCAAGGCTTTGCTCAAATGTCACCTTCTCCGTGGAGCCTCCCGTGAGGATGTCATATAAAATCACACCCCTGGGACGCCTGGGTGGCTCAGTTGGTTAAGCGGCTGCCTTCGGCTCAGGTCATGATCCCAGCGTCCTGGGATCAAGTCCCACATCGGGCTCCTTGCTTGGCAGGGAGCCTGCTTCTCCCTCTGCCTCTCTGTCTCTAACAAATAAATAAATTAAAAAAAAAATCATACCCCTTCCCCAGTCCCCCACCGCCACTCCCCATTCCCTTCACCTTGCTGCTTCCTCCCCATGGCCCTTAAAACATCCTCACCTACTCAATGATTTATTCCATTTACTCCTTATGTCTCAGGAGAAGGCATGCTCCATGGGGCGAGAATAACCTCGTCTGCTATTTGGTGCTGTGCCTTCAGCACTTGGGACAGTGCCTGGCACATAGTAGGTGCCCCATATAGACCTCTTGAATAACCAAGAGGAGTGGTGGGCAGAAGGGGCTCCTAGCCTGGGAATGGAGTGGGAAATCATTTCTTCAGGCTCTTTGATCAGCTGGTGGTAAGGGGGCCCAGAGTGCTTGGTCAGCTCATGAGTAGTCACCCAGCACGCCTGTCCCACTCGTTGTCACGTCGGTCCCAGCTCTCCCTCCTCTCTCTTCAGAGCCCTCCCTCAGTGACGGTGCTCCTGGCATCTGGCATCCATCAGTCCCTTCCAGAAGTCCCTGTGAAACAAGGAGGGGTGGCTAAAACGATCCCAGATTGGGGGCAGGCGGGAATGTGTGGGTGAGCTGCTCCTGTCCCCGAACCCCCTGCCCCCAACAGCTCTGCCCAGAGCTGCCAGCCCACGGCCTTCACCACCCCCAACACCCAAGGGCCTGCGGGAGACTGTTGCCAACCACACACAACTTCTGGCTCCGGATTTGAGGGAGGAGGAGGGGAGCTGGCAGGAGGGAACCAGGGCAAGCAAATGGGACCTGACAGGGGCTGGGCACCTCGGGCAAAGAATGTAAATAAAAATCAGTAAATATTTGGGGGAAGTGGAACAGGAAGTGGGAGAGGGAGGGGTGGAGGGGACGTGTTGGATTTCCAACAACATCTGGAGGGCAGTCCCCTCCACCTCCTCCCCCCCACATCCCACCCCACCCCATGTGGGGGCTCTCAGCCCGAGAGGGTGCTGGTTTGCGAGTGTGTGTGTGTGTGTGTGTGTGTGTGTGTGTGTGTGTGTCTATGCTGGGCTGTCTCGATGCATGTGTGCTTGGGGGCATGTTTGATGGTCTGGAGTGTTTGCTTGGCCAAGCGCACACAAGGCCAGCCTCACCCAGTCCCAAACTGAGTGCCTCCCTCTAGGTCATTCATGTCCTTCCTTCCACAAGGCCCTTCTGTGAGCCAGGTCGTGGACGTTCTAGGATGAAAAGACAAGGTCCCTATTCTCTGAAAGCTTCTAATTGAAGGATGGTGACAACACATAGGGAGGGCCTTGACAGCCCTCAGTTCAGGGGTCTCTGAACCTAGACCAAGGGGGAGTGACATGAAGTGGAGATCAGGGAGGACCTCTAGGAAGAGGAGGATTATGAAAGTGCAGGGAGACATAGTTGAGAAAAGAATGGGTATGGTGGAAGGAAGTTCATTTTCAGGGAGAGGTAGGACTATAGAACATCTATGGGCAAAGGATGATAGAGCAGGGGGACAAATAGCATTGAAGTCTCGCCCGGCCCCAGGAGAACCTCTAAGCCAAGAGCCCAGCTGTGCAACCAAGTGTACAAGAGGAGACACTGTAGGAAGGCCCAGCCTCTGTCTCACCATCCTTCTCTTCTGTGACTTCCTGGTGAACCTTTTTCTGGACAAGAATTATATCTCTTCCTTTCTCTGTCACATTCCCTTCCATACCGGCAACCAGTTCCGGGCTTTGCTCCCAACCCCTGTGCAGCCTGGGAGCCCAGCTCAGAACCCTGGAGGCTGGAGAGTCCCATTAGCCCTACTCTCTCCATTTTACAGGGGAGGACACCGAGGCCCAGAGAAGGGAAGTGACCTGCCCGAGGGTCCATGGTAGTAAATGGTAGAGCCGGGGTTAGAATCTGGAGCCCCTGTCTCATGTGGGAGGAAGTGGGGATGGGTGGAGAGCTCCTCATTGCTTTGTGATGCTTCAGGCTCAGCCTTCGGGAATCATCTGTGCCTGGGCTGTTGGCAGGTTATGTGTGTGGAACAGTGTCCAGCTGACCTCTGCACACTCGTCCCCACTTTGCTTGCTTAGTCAGCAGCCTCCATGGATGTCCTTTGCTCTGGGGACGCAGGGTAGCTCTGGCATAATTGAGAGGGAACCCCTGACATGGGGATGGACATGCCAGGATTCCAGCTGTGCCTAGAGCAGAGACGGGGGAGAGGCCCCGGCCCGGGGCCCTTATGGGAACCCGGCCCATAAGCTAGGGGACAGAGTTTATTTATTTATCAACTAACTGTCAAGTACTTACAGGGGCCTGGCCCTGGGATGTTTGGGAAGCACCAATGAACACAATTGTTTAAAAAATTCTTTTAATTTTAAATTTTTAATTTTTTAAAAAATAAAAAAAGTTTTTAAAAAATAAAGCAGTGGTTTTTAAACCATGCTTTGTGGGCTATCACCCCCCATCCTTAGATGCTGCCATAGGCAGGGTAAGAGGGAAGAGGGATGGGTGTTCTCCGCCTCTACCCCACCCTTCCCACCACCTCAACCAAAGTAGTTCCCACTTTAATCTGCTTTACTGATCAGAGTTCTAGGAAAATTTCACTTAAAGTCACCCGATACTATTGGGAGAAAAAAAATGAAGACCACGTCTCTTCCAGGGAATAGAAGAAAAGCCCCTGATTCTGCCCACAAAGAGAGATCACTGCTAGAAAAAAGGGAAGCAGAGCATGTCTGCCTCTACCTTTAGAGCTGTGGGCTTTGGCATCTTTTGAGAGGGAGCTGAGTTTCTAGGAAGGACTTCACAGATATTCCAAGCTTTTCTCTTGCCATCCAAACTGGGTCAGCCTCCCTCAGAGGCGCCTACCTCCCCACACGGGCCCCCCAACCCCGACGCGGAGCCTGCAGCAACCAAAAGTGCAGGGTGTCTAAAGAGGGTCCAAGGATTAAAGTGTCATCCTCCTACCTCCCACTTCCAGGATGGGGAACAATTGGGCCCTTTGTCTAGCAGGAGGATGCCCAAAGGGTGAGGTCACCCCCAGCATGGCTCTCTTTGTCCCACAGCCAAGAAGACACCAAGGCTGAGACCAGTCCCTGCCCCTACCCCCTGTCCCTAAGCCTTTGGCACCTCCCCACCAAAGAAGGGCTTGCACCCCTGGGGGAGTATAAGAAGGACCTCCGACAAGGAAGGAGGTTGGTGCAGTGGGCATCGGTAAAGGTGAGGAAAGGTTGGGATGGGTACACCCAGAGAAGGGAGCCAAGAAAAAGTCCCCAGTTTAGAGGGCGACCCTGCCTCACGAAGGTCTCCAGGCTCTCCTGCGGCTTGGCCTACAAAGATGGTTCCAAACCCAAAAGGCAAAACTAAGGAGTCTGATTCTGGAAACCCCAGTAGCTTGCTTCAGCTTTTGACCAACAGGTCTTTGGGAAAGGGGGCTGAACTGAAAGTCCCCGCAGGTATAGCCTTGGCAGGGGGGTGGGGGGGGCTGTCCCAGCACCCACTCCACAGAAGAAGAGTCTGGGGTCCAGGAAAACCTGGGAGTGGAGTGTGTCCACAGCCTGGATGAACAGCAGAGCTGGAGTCTGAACAAGAGAGTGTCTGAGGGGCTGAGAGGGGAGGCCTTCAGGAGGCTCTGTTGTCAGGATGGGGTAACGGTGGATAAGAGGGGCAGGCCAGAGGAAGGGGTGGTCTAAAAGGAGGCTGAAGGAGATGTGGTCATGGTGTTGCTGAGCGCTCGGCTGGGGATCAAGAGCACTGGGTTCTAGTCCACTCGGCCTCTAACTCACCCAGGAACCCTGGGCTTATTTTCTGCTCTTGGGACCTCAGTTTTCATGCAATGAGATCCTTCTGGAGCCAAACTTTTAATAGTCCCAACTAAGAAGTTCTCGGAAGCGGAGCACAGGAACATAGATCTGAGGCACAGGAGGAGGGGGTCTCTGTAGCCTCCTGATGAGACAAGGTGCATGGTGGGACACAGTAAGGGTACCCTGAGAGCTTCTGCTATTGGTGCAGTTGCCTGTGGGGAGGGAGGGAGCAAAGCTCACCAGGAGCCAACCATGACCCAGAGCTGGTCAGGAAGACAGTAGTGCCATTGGTGGAGAGGGCAGTGTCTAGAGGCCACCAGCGTTGGGAGTGTGGAGGGGTTGGGTCCACCCTCGGAGCTGAATGAGCAGCCAGAGAGGGCCAAGAGCATGCTGGGAGCAGGGGCCAGTGACAGGGCACGGAATGGTCTGACCAGGTCAACCGCTAAATAAGGATTCTCAGACTCCGGGAGCTTCTCAGACTTTGGGAGCACCCTGCCTCCCCGCCTGGCCTCACCCCCATTCATGCTGGACCAGGCCCCACCCCATCTTGGTGGAATGTTGTATGAGCTGAGAATAGTCATTGCTGGGGTCAAGGAAGGGAGGGTCGCCAGGGACTAATTGCCCTAAATAAATGAGCGATTAAGGCTCTTACAGGAAGTATCCAGACCCCCCCTCCACCCACCACCCCAAAGACCGCCATGGCAACCACGGCTGGTTCCGCCCCGGGAAAGGCTGAGCCACTTGGTTGGCCCACGTGGTTGTCATTCAAACAGTGGACAGTGGAGAAGGCGTGGCTTCGCTCAAGGAAAGCGGAAAGGGTCCAGAAGAGTGAGTGAAGGGGAAGCAGAGGGATTACAGGGGTGACCTCTGGGTGAGGATTCTGGATAATTCCTCCCAGTTAGTGAGGAGGAGAGGAAGAGCCTGGAGCACACTCCAGGACTGCAGCGTGCAGGACAGTTGCCCCTGTAGTAGGGGCTGGGGGCAGCCACCAGGAGAAATAAACCTTGCCAGGTCCCCATCTCCTTTCAGCGCCCCGGCCCCTCCCCCTACACTTCCTGTAATGGCGTCTCCAATGGGGAGGCCATTAGACCTGCTCAGGGCAGCGCCTAAGTAGTGTGGCTGATAAATATAACATGAGCCCATCGATTAGAATCCTCTAGTCCTGCAGCAGCTCAGCTCCCTAATGGCTCCCCCTCCCCTCCACACACTCACTACCCACCCCCACCCCCCAGCGGCATGGCTTTTCTTGCTTACTTGGGGCTAGGAGGCAGTCCTTGCTAGAGGAGCAGAGTGAGGGGACAGTGGAAACACCCAGAGCCCAGCCGGACATTCTTTGGAGACAGGCTGAGCCAGTCTGGGCAGGTCGGGTTTTAAGGCCGTCAGGAAGCCTGTCTGTGAGTTGGGGGGGGGGGGGGGGGGGGTAGGAGCAGCCCTGGCCAGGCCCTCAGGACCTGGAGTGCACAAGGCTAGGACCCCTTGCCCTCCAGGGAGAGAGCACAGATCCTACCTCTGGGGCTCTCCTGATGGCTTTTAAAAGAAGTCTGCAGTGAACCACCTTAGACTCTGTCACCATGCTCTTTTCTTCCCCGGCATCTCTCAGCCACCCCCTGTCCCCAGCACACCTGCCCCAGCCCAGCAAAGCTGTCACCTCCCCCAGCCCTGCCTTCATTTCACCCATCCTGAGGATAGCCACACTCCCTGGTCAGACTGGGAACCCTGAGCTCAGAGGCTGCATCTCACCCCCCACCGCTTGCCGGCCCCCCCCCCCAAGCCTGGGGCCCCTGAGCAGTAGGGACTGTCTATCTTCTCTGGGGCAGGGGAGCCTTGAAGTCATGAGCTCACTCCCCAAACCCTCAAATCCAGTCTGAGAACACCTGGAGCAGGGGTTAGGGGGGCATCTATAAGGGAATTAGACCAATGTGCCCTTTGGACTGTGTTAAGCCTCCCTACCGGGAGCTGAGACAGCAAAGCCCAGGCTCTGTGCACCTCCCCCC
>ML098859.1:0-12669 GCA_003697995.1 Taxidea taxus jeffersonii
GTAGAAAGAATAATTTGTAATAAAATTGATGTCTCTAAAGTCATGAAGTGTTTTCTCCTTCCAACTGTATTTATATGCATAGAGTTGATATTTCAGATATTTTTGTAGTGAGACAGTCTTTTGGGACTTCAACTCCTGGGGATAAAAGGAGTGTGATGTCGATAGAATTCAAAATGCTGTTTGAAGAGGCATGCAAAAGTGGATCTCTCTTATTACGTTCAGAAAAATTGTGGAAAATAGCAATCTTATGTCAACTATATTAAATACACTTATTTTTATATTTTCAGCACAGGGCTTTGAAATTTTAACAAGATTTAAATGTAAATGATAAGTTATCATGATATGATTTTAATAGCACCAACACATCAGAAAAAGATAATTACCATCTTACACTTTCAACCATCCTTGGAAAATTTAAAATATGCAGTTGAGTTTAGGCATTTGGTAGTTGGCTAATAAAGAACATATTTAAATATAAATGCTTTCTAAATACAAATCATTGACAGTTTAATATGCAATGGTTCACAAATAAGTATTTGGTCTTCAAAACTCTGCCATACATGTGTATATCAACATCTATCTTCAGTCATAAAAACATAGGAATTGATTCAAATACATTCAGCAAATGGCAACAATGAATTAAGCTAAACTTAATAATAAATATGCAGATCACACAATACCCAAGGATTAAAAAGAATACATATATTTGTAATTTTAACACAAATTTGCTATCTTCTTAGCAATCTACAATAATACTCAGTCCCATGCTGGTCTCCATAGTAATGGCATATACCTACCTGTATAAGTCCTGTTCATCTTAATAATAGCTAATAAAGAAATGGTCAACATCTGTCAGCCAAAGTGAGCAGAACATTAGGAGAATATTAAGATATAATTGTAAAACATTTCCTGAAGATCTAGGCATATATTTCTGTCCTTTGCCTTATTAAAAGACTAGATTCATTGAACAAACACTTATTGAGTTCCCCCTCTAAGTAGATATGGATCTATGCACTGGAATATTAGAAGAGGGTAAGAAAGGTTACTGCTCTGCACAAAGTTTGTTCTAACAGATGGAGACACACAATAAATAAAAACAGACAAAATACTTTCATCTAAGTACTATGAAGAAAAAGACTGATTTTGTGTGTGTGTGTGTGTACATGCACACACACTATATGGACAGAGGGGATGATGTGAGCTTTCATCTAATGATGAGATATGATGGAGGGAACAATTCCCATGGAGGAAATAATGTGTAAGTGCCTTAGGATTGTGTGTATGTGCACTCAAGCACTCAAGTGCATGCCTATACATGTAGTATGTGGGACTGAGGGAAAGATCTGAGCTCTCATCTAATAACAAGAAGTAGGCAGTCATATAAAAATGGGATTTGGGGAGCAATGTCTATGGAGGGAATAGTATATGTAGTGCCTTGATGCTGGAAAGAGATTGGCATGGTTGACGGAGAGAAAGAAGGGCAGTGTTCATAGAACACAGTGAGAAAGGAGAAAAGAGAGAAAAAGTATAGGTTGTCATGTCTCACCCAATTCCTGTTTCTAGTATGAAGTTACTAATCCTGTTGAATTCTCAAGTAAATTCTAAGGTGATGTGCTACAATTATTATAGGAGTATACAGTTAATTATATCAGGAAAAAAAATTTTAGAATTTTATTTATTTGACAGAGAGAGAGATAACAAACAGGGGGAGCAGTAGGCAGAGGGAGAAGCAGGCTTCCACTGAGCAGGGAACCTGACGAGGGACTCGATTCCAGGACCCCAGGATCATGACCTGAGCTGAAGGCAGTTGCTTAACTGACTGAGCCACCAAGGTGCCCCTCAGGAACATTTTTAAATAATATTTTTGAATATAATAGCAAAGCTTCTAAACCTTCCCATAGCTATTCAATCTTTGAATTACAAACACAATTTTATGAAAGTAAGGTAATAATGTACACATGTTAGAATTCTGTCCAAATGTGTAGTGATTCAAAAGACATTTTCAGCACTGGTGTGTTTATTTTAATAAGTTAATCCTTTACTCAACTGTAGTCAATAAGTAGTTAGATTACATTAACTTTACCACAATCTTTGTCCTAAGAAACTGCCCAAATGGTACCTCTCATTATGCAGAGTTCCTATTATGCTTGTTATTTAAAATTTTTCTTTAAGGGGTGCCTGGGTGGCTCAGTTGTTAAGCATCTGCCTTCCGCTTGGGTCATGATCCCAGGGTCCTGGGATAGAGCCTGCATTGGGCTCCCTGCTCAGCAGGAGGCCTGCTTCTCCCTCTCCCATTCCCCTTGCCTGTGTTCCCTCTCTCGCTATGTCTCTCTCTGTCAAATAAATAAAACAAAATCTTTAAAAAAATTTTTTTGTTAAATTTCTTATGCTAGATTTTTACTAGGAACATCTGGATTAAGAGTTAAAAGATACAATTTCTCCATTTCCAGGTTATTTTTTATCTCTCCTCAGATGATAGAGCATGTCCCAACCCCAGGATGGAAATATGGAAAAGCCAAGGTTGGAATTTTACTCTAAAAATTTAAGCTTAAAAAAATGGGTTTTAGAGTGAAATGATGAAGTTCACAGTAGACTTGAGAGCTCTACAGATAATAGCCTAGGCTAAGTACTGCCCTGATTATGTGAAATAACCATCTGCAACAATCAGTGAAGCAAAGTAAAACCTCAACAGTTAAAACATTCTGAAATAGCTTCAAAGAAAAATCAATCTTCCTTTTTTCATATACTTACTTCCCCTTTCCCCCAACATACTTCCCAACTTACTTGTAAGATTATATTTGCCCCACTGCTTGTGATCTCTGTCAAATAAATAAATAAATAAAATCTTTAAAAAAATATATTTGCCCCAATGTTATTCAACACTTTCAGAACCACAAAAGGTTATGTCTTCAAGTGGTGTTGCAGAAATGAAAGGTAAGAAGCCCTAAAAGTTTACTCCATGCAAATAAGTCATTGCTTAAAAATGTCCAGTGTTCCCCTCTGTGACATTTTCACCTTGAATGTACTCATGATATAGTGAGATTTCCATTATATGATAAAACAGCACATTTGATATTATGATTCATGATACATTTCATGCAATTCAGCCAGATAACAGGTACCAAGGAAGAAAGAGAGAGAAAGAGCTTAGAGAAATAATTTTATGTACATACATATATTGATGCTGATTTTAAGTCTGTATCTCCAACCTATCAGAACTTTTCTAGGATATATAACAAAAGTGATGTAATAATTTATGTGATGTTTATATGATGAAACTAATAAACATATATATGTGTGTGTATATATATATTTTTTTTTTTTTCTGTTTAAGCTGACATCAATTCTAGATAAATGGTTTGACTGTGGGGAACTTTCATTCTCATGACACTGCTCAGTGGATCGCAGACAAACATCACTACATCAAGATGTTTCCAGCCGGTTCATGTTTCCAGTGGACATGTGTGCTCATGGGGCACTCACCCCAAATACTGATCTAAATTGCCTAAAGAACTTCTAAGAGGAAGACATACACTAGCCCAGTTTTCTCTAGCCACTAGATTTTATAGCACCAAGTTAATGATTATTTACAGCGTTCTGTTAAGCCCCTAATGAAAGTCATTCACAATCTTTTTGCCAGTATTTTGTTTCAGTCTTTCCCTTTAGGTATTATGCATGGAAAACTTTTACATTTAGTGTATGGCATGCATTCCTCACAAAATTCCACAGCTAACATAGATTTTCTTCTTTATGTCCCTTTGAATGTTTTAGTAAGAATTTAGTAGGATGACATTAGGCTTCTATTTTACTCATAAATCCCATGTATGGGATTAAGGGGTATACTGAAAGATCTCATAATCTGAGTATATTGAAGTTGGCACAGACTTCATAAAGGAAGTCTAATACAGAGAGAAAGGATAATCCAGTTAACATAAAGAGCATGGAAAAGGGCTATTTAGAAGGAAGTGACATTTAGAGATTCTAGCAGGTAGGAAAACAAATAATTACCATCAGGAAAGTCTATAAGCCATGAACAGACATTTCTCCACAGAAGACATACAAATGGTCAACAGACATATGAAAAAATGCTCAACATCACTCAGAATCAGGGAAATACAAATCAAAAACACAGTGAGATACCACCTCACACCAGTCAGAATGGCTAAAATTAACAAGTCAGGAAACAACAAACGTTGGCAAGGATGCAGAATGCTGTTGGTCAGAACGCAAGCTGGTACTGCCGACTCAGGAAAACAGTACAGAGGTTCCTCAAGAAGTTAAAATTAGGACAACCCTATGACCCAGCAATTGCTCTACTGGTATTGACCCCAAATATACAAACATAATGATCCAAGAGATACATGTACCCCAATGTTTATAGCAGCAATGTCCACAATAACCAAACTGTAGAAAGAGCCTAGATGTCCATCGACAGATGAATGGATAAAGAAAATATGGTGTATATATATATATACATATATATATACACAATGTAATATTATTCAGCCATCAAAGGGATGAACATTTACATTACATTGATGTGGATGGAACCAGAGATATTCTTCTGAACAAAATAAGTCAATCAGAGAAAGGTAATTGTCATGTGGTTTCACTTATACATAGAATATAGGAAGCAGCACAGAGGAAAACTGAATGGGAGATGATCAGGGAAAGACAAACCGTGAGAGACTTTTAACTAAGGGAAGTGGGCCGGAGGTTGCTGGAGAGGAGGTGGGTGGGGGGATGGGATGACTGGGTGGTAAGCATTGGTGAGGGTGCATGATGTGCTGAGCACTGGGTATTATATGCAACTGATGAATTATTGAACACTACATCTGAAACTAATGACATACTATATGTCGGCTAATTGAATTTAAATTAAAAATTAAAAAATAAAATACATTGGGGCAATTAATTAAAAAAAAAAAAGAATAGGAAAGGAAAGTATAAGCAAGTACCAGGGTTTTGCCAGAAACAAATGTATAGGGTCAGGATTCAAGACTCTGGAATTGAGAGGCCTGGAGATTGGTAAGATCTAAGCAAAAGTTGCTTGAAATTGGGATCTAGTTACCACAATTACAGGATACAGGCCACAGAAGTCAATTTTCCAGAATAGAACTAAGAATGACTTATTATAGAATTCTGATCTAAACTACCTTAATTCTTTATAAGTAGGGTCATGATGACACTGACAGTTTAGGGAGAGAAGATAATTTACCTTGGAGAGAGGAGTGATACAGAGACAAACACTGATATCTTGCTATACTATTAACTTCTGTGATACTGCAATCCATGTGTTAAGAATCACAAACAAATCACAGGTCATAGTGAATAGTATGAATAATATGTTAAAAAGGAACTAATTCCTTTTGGATTATCCAAAAGGAATTAGTTTCTGGGTTTATCCAATAACTCATCTGGGTTTATCCAATAACTCATCTCTTATTTTCCAAATGCTATATTGCTTTTCATACATGATTTGTATTCTTTAAAAAACACAGTTCTTCATTGTCCAAAGCTCTACTGTTTGCTTTTGTATCTATATTCTGCACATTGAAATTATCCTTAAGTTATATTAAGAAAATGTTCTCTATCACATAAGTGAAATTGAGTTTGCTATTCAACATGAACATAAGGGTTTTCTTCCTGTTGTATCAATATATAAATTTTAATGTTTACAAATGATTAAATTTTCCTTATATTTTATTCATTTAATAAGTAATTGTTATATACTACTTGAATGCACAATTCTGTTATTATATATTGAATTATATAAAAGAAATGTGATTTCTAGTCCCCAAAGGCAAAATTATATCATTATAGCATTCAAATTCAGAACTATATATGAATAAATAATATTATATAAATTGACCTAAGAAGATTGGCAGTATGACTCTATAAGATTGCTTGTATACAAATGAGTGTAAATAAAAAATAATAATCTATTATAACATTATTCATAAGAAGTTTATAAAGCTAAAAGTTCTTGTGTAAGGAGAAATAATAACACTTATCACCACTAAAGGAAACTTCCTTAACTGGACAAAATAGATGAATATATGTTCAGTGCATATATTCACCAGTAACAATGGAAGTTTATTGACATTTTTAGAGAAATCTCAAATAAAGGACAGGAAGAATGGTTATGCTCATTTAAAATTAATTTCATTTTTTCTATTCCTTAAAGAATTACAAACCCATCAGATATACTCACTTTACTATGATATTTTCTCAAAATAACACAGATTTTTGATACACAATTAGATACATGGAAGGAATTAAATTATTTTATAGAATCACACACAGTAGCAATATGGACTTGTCCTTAAATTTATTAAGGATTATTTATCAAAACAAACTAAATGAAATCAAATAATTTTGAACTAATTCTCTTTCAATTAAATTTATTTAGCATTTTACTATTCTTTTCAAAAAAAAAGCAATACTGGATCTCTGGCACCCTGTTCTATGGAGTTGAATATACATTGCAACAAAAGAGAATAATATTCCTAAAGCATAAATTTATTTCATCCAGTCATTCTCTTGATTAAGAATATTTAATGGTCCCTTCATTGCCCATTAAGCAAAGTAGAACCCAGAGGTGACCAGCATTTAATCTTAAAGTTATATCGACCTTAGAGGTCATCTTGTCTGAGAGCCTACTTAATGTATATATCACTTCTGTGTTTCATCAACACAAAGAGTGAAGTCAGGGGAGTTAATCTGCATCTGGATGGTGATTTTGGCTCTAATTTCAGTGTGCTGGGGGTTGTCAAAGGCTCTGTTTACATAAAACCAGCTCTTGGTACTTGAATGGTGCTACCACAAGATAGCAGAAAGAATTTGGTGACTCTGGAATGAAACAAAACTCTACTTACATTCCAGGCTTTAAACAATTACACACTGAGAGACTGGATACATGCATGCATGCTCTTTTTTAATTCTTTTTTTTAATTCTTTCTGTGCATACAGCTTGATTGAATTTCTCGGCTTCTTTGGAAATTACCGGTAACCAAGAGACTAATTTCAAATCAACCTGAGAATGATTTGCACTGCTTTCAGTTCTTAAAACCACCCAAACATAATCTTCCATGTTTCTCCCCATTCATTCATTGGCTGAACACAAAGATACTTTCAGGCTAGAGAAGAGAAAAGCTACGTTATGATAATCCCGTGTCTCTAGATTACCATGCAGGAAAGTGCCTGACAATTAAGAACATTGTTTTTTAAATTTTACTTAATTATAAATATATTTGTAATTATATCCTTGATTATAAATAAATTATAATAAGTGTTGTGTTTGCCATGGAAACTAGTGTCATTTTCATTAATGCCTTGTAATGTGAATATACCACTTATTATATAGTTAATATAACATTAAATAGTCCATGTATTGCTAAGACTAAGCATAATAATGCTCAATTTTATGCTTCATAACTTTTTTACTGTTTGTTGCCAGAACTTCCTTCGACCTGGCCAGGTTCAACACTATGGTATATCATAAACCAAGTTTACTAACCCACTCATGTTAAGACATTTTAAATCTTTTAAAAATCATCATTGTTATTTTCTTCTCTATTTCACAGTGAATACTTTAAATTTCTTAATTAATTAATTAATTAATTAGAGAGAGAGAGAGAAAGAAAGAGGGAGGAGCGGAAAGAGAGGGAGAAGCAGGCTCCCCGTTGAGCAGGGAGTCTGACAGCATGGGGCTAGATCCCAAGACTCTGAGATTATGACTGGCGCTGAAACCAGAAAATTAACTGAGTCACCCATGAGTGTACCCCTTTTTTTTAATTATTAGTTTTTTCTTTGAGAGAGAGAGAGAAAGAGGAAGGAAAATCTCTTAACCTTCCCTTGTATACTATTATGATTAGCCTGGAATTCTACCTGGAGTATCCATCTATAAAACAATGATTGGGCATCAACTATATGCTATGTGCAATATTCTATAAGTACCAGGGACATAAAGATTTAAAAAAAATTACAAATCAAAGTCTACTATAAAAGACAACATAAACAGATATGATACTTATATAATATGGACTACAATAAACATACATTTTAACTTGTTAATATCATAAATAATAAAATTGTCCAGATATACTCTGAACTTTGTAGCATATGCTCAAGCTATCATTTCCTTTAGTAAATGCTATTTACAGCATTCACTCAGTCACACAATAAATAAATACTCAATGAGCATTTTCCAAGTGATAGGCACTGGCATTATTTAGAAAAAATATACACTGTTCATGCGTTTATGAGACTCATTGATTAATGAAGAGATTACTGAATGAATAAAACAGCCAAAGGAATGTGAATAGATTTTTGACAAACACTTTAATCCCTTGTTCTTCCTCTCTACTGTATCTCTTCTGATCATAAAATAATTCTCTAACACCTTGATAGTTTTATGCACCACTAGCTCACAGAATCTATGAGATTCAGGTATTCCAGCACAATTAAGCTTATTAGCATTGCAATTCCCACCTACAATGTAGAAGTTGTCTTGTCAAATGGTTGGACAGTAGGACAATAAGAATAAAGAGGAAAGACTTAGTTCTAATAGATTTTTAATAAATAGTTGACATGATTTGGTGACAGGAGAACAAAAGAGAAATAGCAAACATTATTCTGATTTTGAAGCATGAAAAATATTATTATCATTAATACAAAGAGTTAAGTGAGTAAATAATTCACATATGGGTGGTAATGATGACTTTGGGGTCTGATTTAGACAACCAGAAGGAAACATTTAGAAAGGAGCTCCAAATAATGGTTTTGAAACAAGAAAAATCTGATAAATAAAGTACTGAAGTGATATATCAAGAAAAACCATACAAAACAGAGATTAATAAGGACAAACCATTTCATCCAAATAAGTAATTAAGTGGGAAAGTATTCAAGTTTTTCGAATTCTCTAACTTAGGGTGATATACCTAGGGGTCCTGGATAGAGGTTAGAGGTGTGCCTTTACCCAACTAGATCATACATGCTGCAAAATTTAACTATATTGCTGTTAAATACTTAAGATTAAATTATCATTCTGTGGTCAATCAGGAAAACAAAACTATTCTAGGTACTTCACAAAAAATGATTCAATATAGGGTATTAAGTATTTACAAGACCATTCAGTGCATTGCAGTAGTGAGGTCAGGGAAAGTCTTTACTAGCTCTGCAGTATCTGGACCTTAAAAAGTCACAGCTGTTGTGAGGAAGGAAGTCCACTGGGGAAAGCCATAGGCAATGCAAAATTTCTATCTGCTGAAACCCAAACATGTGCCTTTTACTAGTCTTCCATTCTCATTGGTGGAATCAATGTTGACAAAGGATCATAAGGCTTTTAGCCCTGTGGTTATAGCACAGAGGGCAGGAATAGAACTAAATACCAATAGGAAATCTGGTACAGCAGCATTAGTTTGTTGGCTATTGAAGGCTATGGTTCAAAGAAGATGTGGTTCAATACAGCTGATTCACCAAAGTGCAAGCTGAAGAATTCAATTTTACCTCTCTACCCTAGTGGTGGTCAAGTTTGTGGAAGCCAACACAGGAATCTCTGAAAGTTTAACTGTATAACAAAGTATTTAGTGAACTGATTAGGAAGGGAGATATAATAAGAACATGAATTTTTAGTGGTTATTCATTTAATATGTTACCCACACTAGACTATATGTTCCTTGTGAGTATGGAGCCTCTCACTTTTGATCACAAGTTCACATGAGCCAAATGGAGAATAATAAAAAGATGGCTTTTAAGGTTTTATTCATGTTATTTATCTTTATGAAAGACCTTTTCCTTCTCTGCAAATATTTCTCTTTAAGATTTTATTTATTTATTTGACAGAGTGAGGCAAGAGAGGGAACACAAGCAGGGGGAGCTGGAGGACACTGGGATCATGACATCCCAAGACACTGGGATCATGACCTGAGTCAAAGGCAAACACTTAATAACAGAGCCACAAAGGCACCCCTCCACAAATCTTTCTTAATAGAAATATTTAATAAATAAAAATATTTAATAACATTTAAAGTATTTAATAAATAAAAATATTTCTTAATAAAAATATATATTAATAATTGCATATACCAATAGCAAAATGGAAACTCAGGGTCAAAATAATGAACCTAGAGGAGATAATCCCTAAGGGGATTACTGAATCATCAAAGAAAATGGATTTATTTTTTGTATTGTTTTTAAAATAGTATATCATATTTTATCACACACTATTTGAAAAACTGGGAGCAGTATATTCATTTACCAGACAACTTGAATCAGAAAGCTCAATTAGGGTCGCCTGGGTGGCTCAGTTCATTAAGCATCTTCTGCCTTTGGCTCAGGACATGATCCCACGGTCCTGGGATTGATCCAATGCATCTGCATTGGGCTTCCTGCTCAGCAGGGATCCTGCTTCTCCCTCTACAACTCCCCATGCTGTGTTTTCTCTTTCTCTCTCTCTTTCTCTCTGTGTCAAATAAACAAATAAATCTTTTAAAAATTAAAAAAGAGAAAGCTCAATTAAATTCAGAAATGTAATTGGGAACACTTTAAAATTCAATTTAAATTTTAGGGGCAGTGCCCATTAATAGGGGATCTATTAAATAAATTATATGTTGTAATATTTAGCTATGAAAATAATGTTAATAGCAATGAGAAGCATTTACTGTTTACTTTATGGAAAATAGTTTACTAAGTGCTTTATTTGCATTAATAATAATTTATTATTTATTGTATACATTTATAATATAATAAATAATAATATATATATAAATATAATATAATATATAAATATAATATATTTATATATTATATTATATTTATTTATTATATTATATTATATATGTAATATAATATAAATAATATAATAAAATCTATTAAAATAAAGATACTTTTATTTTAAAAAAGTAAAACTAAACAAGCTTTTGATGGAAGATTAGATAACATTAAGTAGGTATTTTATAGACATATGATATGAATCCTGTGATACCCTCATTCCATGCAAATGGGAGTTTTGAATTATATGCAGAATATATGTACGAAGATGATTTGGTTAATCATTTTTACTGAAAACTCTACATAAATTATCAATCACATATTCCCTTAGTTAGAGCAGGAGAAAATTATTACTTACAATAAGCTTATAGTAAACATTAAATATATTTCATAAAAACTAAAAGAGTGATTCATGCCTATTATATTCCTCAGTTTTTCCAACTTACAAATGCTTAAATAATTTTAAGCATACTTAGAATCCACAAGATCAAATATTGATTCTTATTATAAAGAGAAATAATTTCAAAATATAATTATGATCACAAAATAAGAATTTTGGAATTTTATTCTACACAGATTTCTATAAACAATGGCATCAATTCATTGGAAGACAGCTAACATTTAAAACCATCAATACCTTTCTATACTTTCCTTCTTTTGCATCCTTAATTATTTGTATGATAACTTTTTGCCACATATCTGAGAGTCCCAAAGGACTTATTCTAATGGTCCTCATCTGCAAACTTGAACATATTTAACATCTTACACTGACTGTAAGTAGCCAAACCACCTACTTTGTGGGTTCAGAGACAACAAATCAATGCATGATTAAATAACACCATTCTACTTCTGACTAAAAAATGGATGGCTGAAGTGTTTCCCATTATTGGTATCAAGAAAAAAAGAAAATGTTCTCCCTATGAAAACAGATGTGGGTTTCTCTTCTTGACAGAATTTAAGTTTATCTATAGAAGGCATCCGAGGCATTCTCAGTACATTCTTCATAATAATCTAATCAGTCCTTTAAGAAATAAATATAAGAACAAACTTTATATATATTCTTTATAACAAGTATTTAAAGCATTTCATATACCTACAAAGAATTGAGTAGAGAGTATATTAGGTACAAAGTCTTTATTCCTCTTTCATGGTCCTTATAAGGCAGACAGATATACATGTATACATGTGAATAAATATATCACAAAGTACTATGCATTTACAATAGTACAGGAACAAATATAGAAAATATTTTAGCAGTTAATTATGATAGAGCCCGCATGGTGGTAGTCAAGGACATTGAGAAGAGTGTAAATGAGGGGAAGAAGTTATGGATGAAATGGCACTTAAACTTGGTCTTGATAAATGAGAAGAATTACAGTAAGTAGGTGAATTATAAAAACAACCCATGTCAATTGAATATGATGGGTGAGGTCTGAATATCCCCATGCATATAACTTAATTAGAGACCAGAAATTGAAGCATATAAAAGCATCAGGATAGGAACTCAAATATGGGTATAGCTATCGGCAACTGAGTGCCAAAATAAAGCATTCACAATTGATTTGGTATGCAAGAAAGAGAAATTAAAGGATACTGAGGAGGAAACCCAACTTGCAAGAGAAGATGGGAAATCTACTACAATTTGTAGGAATGATGTTGCAAGACAATTTTGATAGTCTAGGTAAGAACGTGTAAAAAGCCCTGAACTGAGGGGAACTATTTACAACAGCAGCCTGATAGCTATTGGTATAATTCTAGCACTTAGCTATAGTGAATTTCCCAAGAAACATATCCCAAAACAAACATGCTAAAGAATCATACATTACAAGGAAGAAGCAGAAGAAATTATATGCTTGTGTATGTTTTGGATGTTACCTTTTCTTTTTTTTTTTTTTT
>ML098859.1:13069-27290 GCA_003697995.1 Taxidea taxus jeffersonii
TTTTTTTTTTTTTTTCACTATGGTAATTATTAACTTCTGTGTGCCATAAAAAGATTAAAAGACAAATGTAGTTCCAATCTAACTTACAAATTAATATACACACAAAGAAATCATCAAGGACATCTGTGTACAATACCTCCCCCACTAATGTGTCAAAAAAAAGCACCTACCCTCTTAAGAATGTGCCTGCAAAAGAGAGAGAAAAAAGTTCTCGTCAGGAATGCTTTTTTTGTTCCTACAGCAACATTAATTACATTGTCAGCTAGAGCCAAAGAATGAGATAGGCAGAGGCAATCTGATTCTCATCTTGTTTAAACTTGTCAGTTCTAAAATGAAGTCAAGAGTGAGTCAGGGAAAATGGAGAAGGTCTCCTTCTTCATTGAGAGATAAATGGGAAGTCCAACTCCTAAATTATTTAAAAAGAGGGTTACTCTTCAGAAGACAGTTGTCTCTTTTTAAAAGTATTACTAATTCAGCCCCTCACATAACAGCCTCCCAGAGGTGGAGACTGATTTTTTCATCAGGAGACACACCTGTCTTCAGCACAGCTATGCATCATCTGTTGTGCCTTTGACCCTCTGCTAAAAGAAAAGGTATCTCTAAAGTGCTTAGGAGCTGCCAAGACTTACAAATTTTTATGTTGAACTTTTGCTTCAACTAAGTGTTCTTACTTCCTAGCTCTGCTGTTCCATGTGACCTGCTAGGCAACTCTGAAGAGAAGCTGATTTCAATAAGCATTTATTTGTTATAATTCTGGCTCATCAAATGATCTTGGAAAGTAATATAACAACATAATATAACATAATATAATATAATATAATATAATAATCTATCTCCAGATGAGAGAAAGGAAAAGGAGGAAACCTGAGAGAAGAACAAAAATAGATAAAGTATGAATGAGTAGATTACCCATTGATGGGAGAGTTAGAGAGTATGATATTTAGATGTGAAATAAGAGGCTGAGAAGCCAAGATGCATGTGATTTGCACCAAGGATCAAAATACTCTGAATGTGCCAGGTAGTGCAGCAAGTTTAAATATAGATCCTGTTCAGGGGCACCTGGGTGGCTCAGTGGGTTAAGCCTCTGCCTTTGGCTCAGGTCATGATCTCAGGGTCCTGGGATCGAGCCCCGCATCGGGCTCTCTGCTCAGCAGGGAGCCTGCTGCCTCCTCTCTCTCTGCCTGCTTCTCTGCCTACTTGTGATCTCTATCAAGTAAATAAAAAAATAAAATAAAATTTAAGTATAGATCCTGTTCAGTTAACAAAATTTTTTCCCTCCCTTCAAGTGAATTCCCTCCCTTCAAGTTGTGTATCCCTAACCTTCCCCCCCGCCCCCAAAAAAAACCTTTTATCTCAAGTGTTAAATTAAAAGAATAAAAAGAAAAAGGCCTTTTTTTACTTCTTGGTTCCCAAACAGATTTGTTATCCCAAATTACTTACTGAAATTATCTGGGACAATTCTTTAAAAAAAAAAAACAATGCATGAATGATCTTATTGTTGAGATTAATACATTCCACCAAATTTTACCCACTATTCCACACCACTCCAATTGCTCACATGAATTTTTTAGTTAGATAAGTTTTTAAAGTATGTTCTTAAAAGAATCGGGTTTAAATGTTGATTTTAAAAAAGAAGCTTAGATACGAGTGAGCATTAACATTTTTGGAAAAATATTCCACTTGAATCAAAATATAAGGTTTGTTCTATTTACCAATGCTGTGCCTACAACTTTGATAAAACATTCCAATGAGATCCAAAGAATTAACACTTCCTAAATTCAGGTTATCTCCACATGGGCTGGAAAATAACAGTTTCTCCATTATCTTCTTTATAACCTAAATCTCAAAGGTCAGTCAATAATGGCAAATGGATGGGGAAAAAGAAGCAACAAAAACAAAACCAACAAAAAAGTTTTACTGCCAATTAAAAAAAAAAAAATAGCCCTGATAAGTAACAAAGAATCCTGATTTTTAAAAAGAAAGTACATTTACCAATTTTTTTCTAATCTCTTTAAAGTTTTTCAATAGTTCTAAATTAAATCCCTTTCACCCTTATCTCTTTATTCATCAGAAAATCCGAAGGGTATTTGGATTCAGACATCCATTGCACCAAAGATCTTTCATTACACAGCACAAACAAGCACTTTTATTGAACAAGATCCCAATTACTTAACCTAGCTTGAGGTTTCATTCTATCCTACTGCATCTATTTTGACAGAAACCTACTAATCTCTTCTGATAGATGTTGCTACATATCAGTTCTGATACACAGAGATGATTCCTAACCTTCTTGTAGAGAACCACTGATTAAACAAACTGAGATGCCCATCTCAGCTTCCATGGACCAATAAATAACAATGAGAAAGACTGCAGGCAGATATGGACCCTTTCCTCCTCTATAAGGCACCAGCAGAGAAAGAGTTGGAAAAAAGGAGTATCTGCTCTGAGAAAATGACCAGCATTTACCAAAGTCCTGTATCAACATTGTCTGAGATTCTCTCCAGTTTTGTTTCTGTTCTTTAAATCACTGTCATACTTCCCACATTTTGCTATAAGAGAAAAAAATCAAGTCTGTAAGGTTCTTGTACCTTTGCTACTGCCATTCTTGTTTTCAAACTTATTGATAAATAATGTTAATGACTTGACCTTTAGGTTGGTAATTCTCAACACTAAATGCACATTAGAATACTCTAATAATACTCTAATACTTTTAAGAGAGTCTGAGACCCATCCTTACAGATTCAGATTTACTTCATCAGGATTGGAACCTGAGCATTATTATTATTTTTTTAAATGTTCTCCAGATGGGGAAATGGGGGGGGGGGAGTTCTCCAGATGATTGTAATATAAAGCCAAAGTTGAGAATAATTACTTGATGTAAATAAAAACAAACATTTTTTAATTTTATACTAGAATTATAAAGAGCTGTTAGGAACCATTTAGTTTAGTTTCACTAACTTCACTAACAATGCAGGAATATTTTAAAGAAAAGCCTCTGAAAAGTTACACTAATGAACATATTGCTACCTCATGGCAGTTTATATTTTTGGTTTCCTTTTAACATTAAATCTTTAGAAAGAATCCTGAAGATAATTCAAAGTATCCTGCTTATGATAACACTGTTAATATTAATAAGCTCAATAATATCCAATAATAAAGAATGAAGATACAGAAAGAGGTGGGGGCTACCCAACATAAATGGGAATAGGGAGAATACTTTTGGTGTAAAATATTTTAAGGATGCACCTATGTTCATGTATATACACTTATGTAAATAATACCTTTTTGAAGAATATGGTGAAGATCGGTTTCTAAGAAATATAAGGTTAGGCTTTTATTTTTAGTTTACACCTTTTCAATTACTTCTGCATCTAATCATTTGTATGAACTGCTTTGATGTATTTCAACTAGCAGAATTTATTTGGATATTGGGATAATAAAGCATTTGTGTCCCCCTTTTTAAAGTTTTTAGTCTTATTTTCCCAGTACTGATATGAAATTAGCTACCCACCTATTCTTGTGCTACCATTTAGAGCTAACGAAATTCCATATGAGGGCCTATTGGCTATTTGAAAGAAAACAATAATGTTTTCCCTTGGTGGAAACTCATTCAACTCTTCTTCATATTCTTTTAAAGATTGTGTATTATGTGCTTAGTATTAATGTGCTGGAATTAAAGGATATAAACATAATTTCACCAATTCCTGCCACAAAGAAGGTTATATTAACAACGAAAGAAATGAAAATAATAATAAAAAGGAGGAGGGAGGAAAGATGGAGGAGGAGAAGCAGACTGAGATGATATCAGGTTGCAGGAGTTCAGCTAGATAGATATCAAACCATTCCAAACACCTACAAACCCAACAGGAGATTGAAGAGAAGAATAGCAGCAATTCCAGGAACAGAAAATCAACAACTTTCTGAAAGGCAGGATGTGCAGAGAAGTGAATCTGAAGGGACGGGAAGATAGACCATGGTGGGAGGGGCCAGCTCCTGGCAAGCCACAGAGCAGCAGAGCACAAAGTCAGAACTTTTAGTTAGAAGTCTACTCCACTGAGAGACATCGTTCCAGAGGCTAAGCAGGGGTGGAACCCTCAAAGGGACAATGTGGTTTCAGGTCCCACGGGGTCACAGAAAGACTGGGGGTGTCTGAGTGTGGCAGACTCGCAGGTATCAGAGTGGGGAAGCTGACTACAGAGACAGAGCCTAGGAGTGAGCGCTCAGGTCAGGGTTACCTTAAAACATGATCTGTGGCACAGTTGGACCACTGCTCTTTGAGCAAGGACCCCAAAACTGGCAGATCCAGGAAGACTCTGCTTTTTCCTCCAGAGGAGCAGCACAGTAGGAATATGCTGGATTTGGAGACTCCATATGGGGCTGTGTGCCAGAAACAGAAACGCTCAGTCACAGGCCACGTAAGCTTGGAGCGTGTCTGGAGACCAGGGACACAGGAGTGATTGACCAGTTTTCTCTGAGGGTACACTGAGAAGTGAGGCCCCAAGCTCTTGGCTCCTTCAAGCCAGAGACTGGGAGGCCGCCATTTTCATTCCTGTCCTCCAGAGCTCTACAGAAAGCATTCAGGGAACAAAAGGTCCCGAGAGCAAACCCAAGCAGATGACCTAGCCTGGACACTGGCAAGGGCAGTGCAATTCCATCTCAGGCAAAGAGATTTGAGAATCACTGCAGCAGGCCCCTCCCCCAAAAGATCATCAAGAACATCCAGCCAAAACCAAGCTCACCAATTAAGGAGAACCATGGAACTTCAGAGCTAGGGGAAAGTAACACATGGAATTCATGGCTTTCTCCCTATGATCCTTTAGTCTTGCAAGTTAAATTAAATTTGTTAATTTTATTTTTTCTATTTCTATTTTTTTAAATTTTCCTCTTTCCTCTTTTAGCGTTTTTTAACTAGTTGATTTTAACAACACCTTTCTTTAAAAAAATCTTTTTAAACCTTCATTATTATAGTCATTTTTTTATCCTTCATTGTATTTAATCTTATTTTTTCTACACTTATAGGGTTTTTTTTCCCCAAAAAAACTTTGGGGTACAATTTCTTCTAATGGATCAAAATATACCCTATATCTAGCACAGGACATTATTCTAGTTTCCAGCCTGAACACATTCTTGCCATTTTTTTTTCCTTCCTTTTCCAACCAACTTATCTTATCAATTCATTTTCTAGAATTTTTTTTTAATTTTCATCTTCACAGTCTTATTCCATTCCTTCATTGTGTTTATGCTTATTTTTGTATATATATATAAATCTTTCTTTCTTTAAAATTTTGGGAGGTAGTTTCTTCTAAGAGACCAAAATATACCCAAAATCAAATGGGTGGCTCTGTTCTATTCACCAGTCTATTTTATATATATATATATGTATATATATATATTTTAACCCCTTTTCTTCTCCCTCCAATTTGGGGTCTCTTCTGATTTAGGTAGCATACATTTTTCTGGGGTCACTGCCACACTTTTAGTATTTTATTCTCTCGTTCATATATTCAGATCTGGATAAAATGACAAGGTGGAAAAACTCACAACAATTAAAAAAAAAGAACAAGAGGCAGTACTGAAGACTAGGGACCTAATCAATATGGACATTGGTAATATGTCAGATCTAGAGTTCAGAATGATTATTCTCAAGGTGCTAGCTGGGCTCCAAAAAGGCATGGAAGATATTAGAGAAACCTGTCTGGAGAAATAAAAGCCCTTTATGGAGCAATAACTAAAATCTAACCAAGCTGAAATCAAAAAAAGCTATTAATGAGGTGCAATAAAAAATAGAAATGGAAGGTCTTACTACTAGGATAAATGAGGCAGAAGAAAGATTTAGTGGTATAGAAGACCAAATGATGGAGAATAAAGGAGATAAAGGAGCTGAGCAAAAGAGAGACAAACAACTGGACCATGAGGGGAGAATCTGGGAGATAACTGATACAATAAGATGAAACAATATTAGAATAATAGGGATTCTAAAAAAAGAAGAAAGAGAGAGGGGGCAGAAGGTATATTGGAGTGAATTATAGTAGACAATTCCCCTAATATGTCAAAGGGAACAAGCATCAAAATTCAGGAAGCACAGAGAACCCCTCTCAAAATCAATAAAAATAGGTTGACACCCCATCATCTAATAGTAAAATTTACAAGTCTTAGTGACAAAGAGAAAATCCTGAAAGTAGCTTGGGACAAGAAGTCTGTAACATACAATGCTGGAAATATGAGATTGGCAGCAGACTTATCCACAGAGACCTGGCAGGCCAGAAAGAACTGGCATGATATATTCGGAGCACGAAATGAGAAAAACATGCAGCCAAGAATACTATATCCAGCTAGGCTATCACGAAAACTAGAAGGAGAGATAAAAAGTTTCCAGTACAAACAAAAACTAAAAGAATTTGAAAACACCAAACCAGCCCTACAAGAAATATTGAAAGGGGTCTTCTAAGCAAAGAGAGACCCTAAAAGTAGTAGACCAGAAAGGAACAGAAACGATATACAATAATATTCACCTACTCCTTACAGGCAATACAACAGCACTAAATTCTTATTTTTCAATAGTTACCCTGAATGTAAATGGGCTAAATGTCCCAATCAAAGGACCACAGAGTATCAGAATAAATAAAAATCAAAACCCATCAATATGTCATCTACAAAAAACTCATTTTACACCCAAAGACACCTCCAGATCTAAAGTGAGGGGGTGGAAAATTTTACCATGCTAATGGACATCAGAAGAAAGCTGGGGTGGCAATCCTTATATCAGATAAATTAGATTTTAAGCCAAAGACTATAATAAGAGATGAGGAAGGACACTATATCATACCCAAAGAGTCTGTCCAACAAGAAGATCTAATAATTTTAAATATCTATGCCCCTAACACGGGAGCAGCCAACTATATAAACCAATTAATAACAAAATCAAAGAAACATACTGATAATAATACAATAAAATAGGGGACTTTAACACCCCCCTCACTGAAATGGACAGATCATCCAAGCAAAAGATCAACAAGCAAATAAAGTCCTTAAATGACATACTGGACCAGAAGGACATCACAGATATATTCAAAGCATTCCATCCCAAAGCAACAGAATACACATTCTTCTCTAGTGCACATGGAACATTCTCCAGATTAGATCACATCCTGGGTCACTAATCAGGTCTCAACTGGTAAGAAAAGATTTGGATCATCCCCTGAATATTTTCAGACCACAGTGCTCTGGTCTGAAAAGAAAGTTGGAAAGAACTCAAATACATGGAGGCCAAAGAGCATCCTACCAAAGAATGAATGGGTCAACCAGGAAATTAAAGAAGAATGGAAAAAATTCCAAATAACACAGAGGACATGGGGAGATGGAGAGGAGAAGAGAGTTGAGAGAAATTGGAAGGGGAATTGAACCATGAGAGACTATGGACTCTGAAAAACATTCTGAGGGTTTTGAAGGGGCGTGGGATAAGGAGGTTGGAGGAGCCAGGTGGTGGGTTTTATGGAGGGCACGTATTGCATGGAGCACTGGGTGTGGTGTATAAACAATGAATTCTGTTATACTGAAAAGAAATTAAATAAATTTAAAAAAAGAATTTAAAAAATTCTTGGAAACAAATGATAATCAAAACACAACTGTTCAAAATCTGTGGGACAGAGCAAAGGCATTCCTAAGAGAAATTATATAGTGATACAAGCCTTTCGCAAGAAACAAGAAAGTTCTCAAGTATGCAACCTAACCCTAGCTGGAGAAAGAACAGCAAAGAAAGTTGAAACACAGCAGGAGTAGAGAAATCATAAAGATCAGAGCAGATATCAATGAAATAGAAATGAAAAGGACAGTAGAACAAATCAACAAAACTAGGAGCTGGTTCTTTGAAAGAAGTAAGAAGACTGATAAACCCCTGCCCAGACTTATCAAAAAGAAAAGAGAAAGGACCCAAATTAATACAATCATGAATGAAAGAGGAGAGATCACAACCAACACCAAAGAAATATAAACAATTAGAAGAACGTGATATGAGCAACTATACACCAGCAAATTTGACAATCTGGAAGATTGTCCTAGAGACATATAAACTCCCAAAACTGAACCTGGAAGAAATAGAAAACCTGAACAGACCTATGACCAGAAAGGAGATTGTAGCAGTCATCAAAAATCTCCCAAAAACAAGAGCCCAGGGCCAGGCGGCTTCCCAGGGGAATTCTACCAAATAGTTAAAGAGGAATTAATACCTATTCTCCTGAAACTGTTCCAAAAAAATAGAAATGGAAGGAAAATGTCCAAACTCATTTTATGAGGCCAGCATTACCTTGATCCCCAAACCAGAAAAAGACCCCGTCAAAAACTAGAATTACAAACCAATATCCTTCATGAACACAGATGCAAAAATTCTCACCAAAATACTAGCCAATAGGATCCAACGTGCATTAAAAGGATCATTCACCATGACCAAGTGGGATTTATTCCTGGGCTGCAAGTTTGGTTCAGCATCCGCAAATCAATCAATGTGATACAATACATTAATAAAAGAAAGAAGAAGCATATGATACTCTCAATAGATGCTGAAAAGCATTTGGCAAAATACAGCATCCTTTCTTGATCAAAACTCTTCACAGTGTAGGGATAGAGGGTACATACCTCAATATCATCAAAGTCATCTATGAAAAACCCACAGCAAATATCATTCTCAATGGAGAAAAACTGAGAGCTTTTCCGCTAAGGTCAGGAACATGGCAGGGATGTCCATTATCACCACTGCTATTCAACATAATACTAGAAGTCCTAGCCTCAGCAATCAGAAAACAAAAAGAAATTAAAGGCATCCAAATTGGCAAAGAAAAAGTCAAACTCTCACTCTCTGAAGATGATATGATACTTTATGTGGAAAACCCAAAAGAATCCACTCTAAAACTGCTAGAACTCATACAGGATATAAAATCAATGCACAGAATTCAGTTGCATATCTGTACACCAACAACAAGACAGAAGAAACAGAAATTAAGGAGTCGATCCCATTTACAATTGCAACCAAAACCATAAGATACTTAGGAATAAATCTAACCAAAGAGACAAAAATATGTACTCAGAAAACTATGAAATACTCATGAAAGAAATTAAAGAAGCCACAAAGAAATGGAAAAAAGTTCCATTCTCATTGTTTAGAAGAACAAATATTGTGAAAATGTCTATGCTACCTAAAGCAATCTACACATTTAATGCAATCCTGATCAAAATACCGTCAACTTTTTTCAAAGAGATGGAACAAATAATCCTACAGTTTATACAGAACCAGAAAGGACCCCAAATAGCCAGAGGAATGTTGAAAAAAAAAAAAAGCCTAAGTTGGTGGTATCACAATTCCAGACTTCAAGCTCTATTACAAAGCTGTCATCATCAAGACAGTATGGTTGGCACAAAAACAGATACATAGATCAGTGGAACAGAATAGAGAGCCCAGAAATAGACACTCAACTCTATGGTCAACTAATCTTTGACAAAGCAGGAAAGAATGCCCAAAGGGAAAAAAGACAGTCTCTTCAACAAATGGTGTTGGGAAAATTGGACAGCCAGATGCAGAAAAATGAAACTGGACCATTTCCTTACAGGACACACAAAAATGGACTCAAGATGAATGAAGGATCTTAATGTGAGAAAGGAATCCATCAAAATCCTTGAGGAGAACACAGGCAGCAACCTCTTCGACCTCAGCCACAGCAACTTCTTCCTAGCAAATGAACTGCAGTTACTAACTGAAGAACTTCTTAAATAGGAAGACTCCTTACTTTTTAGAAGAATTGAAATTAAATAATTTTCCCCTGAATTGGTTGAATATTTAGGTCGCTTACTTACAGTTGCATATCAAATAAAATATAGCTTGGATAAGCCAAAATTGATAAAAGTATCTAAAATGTTCCTTTTATTTGACATTAATATTCTTCGATTGAAGATAAGTGTCTGTAAGTCCAAAGCAGTTCATGAAACGACCTTGAGTTTGCAACCAGTGAATACTTAGTGTCTTGCTCAAGATTAAAAGGTCCTGGCATGCAGATACCAGCAAGGGAGCAGGGAAAAGTAGGTCAGTAACTATGACTTTAAGAATACTGCCAACAAATGGAGTAAGAATGTAGGTTAGCTGTGACAAATTATGGGAAATCATCATGTGGACAAATGGCCTGTATAAAGTATGTTAGTGAAGGCAAGTTCCCCTACCAAATCCACCTCATGTGTAAATGTTTCTAGTTGCACAGTTTAGCCCAGAAAGAAAAACAAATAGTACAATATAGTGGAGTCAAATTATTGAGGAGAAAATATTTCATCTTTTTTATCTGAACTTGATACCAAAGGGGAAAAAAAAAGGAAAGTAAAAAAAGAAAAAAAAATGTTGTGTAACTTTCCTAAAATTTCTGTTATCATGCTTCCAGATAAGTCTTACTTAGAGTCTTACTTACGTAAAAAAAAAATCACTTTTATTTTCAGGTTCCCCTCCCATCACAGGTTAGTAAATATAAATCAGCATGTAGTCATTCAATATGATTTATATTTTTTTTCTTAGTATACCTTTGAAACTACTTTTTAAAAGGAAAAGAATTTCATTTTTGTTTGAGATTTGATGGCATTTAGGGTATAACGCCAAGAATTAATGTTCATCTAACTTTTGCAATAAAACTTTAATCTGTGACTTTTTAAAAATAACACACATTGTTAAAATCACTGCATTATATTTAATACAGTTTCTATCTGTATGACCCAGTACACCCCCCAAATGTTAAATCATTTTTTCTTTCTGACATAAGATTTTATGTTTATAATAACCTGTCCCACATATACTGACTCCTAAGGGAATCTTTCTGAAACACAACTGTCTAAATGACTCAGTTGTACAGTGTGACTTTCCCTGTACATTGTTTAGTAAAAGGAATGATCACTGGGCAAAGGCTAGCCCCAGGCCTTCTTGACCAGGAAAAGAAAAAAAAAAAAAAAAGGTCAGCTCCAATAAATGCTTTCTCTCTCTCTCTAGAGCATTTACCAGGTAGAGGTGGAATATTACAGTATAATCAATAAGAATTCCTTTATTTTGAGTTGGAGCTGGTCAGACAAACTAAATATCCATGTTCTGAAACATAAGTAATTATATATGAAGATGAGTAATCAATGGGTAGCTAATCATTTAACAGATAGAGGATATGTGCTGGATAAAAACCAAAATGGACAAAAAAAGTCTGCTCTCCAGGGTCCTGACAAATTTTAAGACATGTCTATTCTTATTATAAGCATATTTTTCTTGAACTTGAGTGGAGCTATTCCTTAATACCAATGAAGCCCTGCTTAAAATAGACCATTCTAAGCAAATATGAACCTATCCATAAAAATCATTACCCTTTCCATTTCAAGATGATATTTCTAAACATTCTGCTGTTCATTCACATAGTAGCAAAATCTGATGCACTTGCCCAAGTCCTTTCAATCCTGTTATATATATTAACCTGTCACCTGGAGAGCCCCCCCCACCTTTTTATCATTCTCTATTAATTTTTACAGTAACTGTCTATTTTGCACCCTCTTTTCTGTTGGTGGTTGAGCACTGGATTTCCCTTTTCAGGATAATTTGCTCCATCTCTTACATCTCTCTCTCTATTTTTTCATTCTATTGTTTGTTTGCCATTTTTCTGTTCCATTAATGAGGAGTATACGTATCACAAATTTCCAGGCTGTGATTCAGGGAACCCAGAATTTAGTCCTTCCTACAAATATGCGACCTGGGGAAAATCACTTCACTTTTTGAATGCCAGTTTTCTCATCTAGAAAAGCCTAATAGTATTACTGACTCATAATTTGTTGTGAAGTTTATGGAATTGCACACATGAAATTTCTTAGCACAATACTGGAAAATGGCAGATGTCTAATAACATGTGAGGAATTTAGACCTAGAAGAATTGTTCAATCTTTGAGGTATATCTTCAGAGATCTGTGCTTACTGTATTTCTCCAGTTTATGAGCACAAGCCATTAGTATGTATCTATAGAGAACAATATCACACTTTTTTAAAAGATTTATTCCTTTGTTTGAGAGAGAGAGCAGTGGGAGGGTCAGAGGGAAAGGGAGAAAAGGAATTCCAAGTAGACTCCCCATTGAGCCTAGAGCCAGACTCAGGGCTCAATCCTGACACCCTGAGACAATCACCCTGAATTGAAACCAAGAGTCAGAGGCTCTGAGTACAGACTCTTTGCCTCTTTGTTAGGTTTATTCCTAATCTGTACTCAGAAAACTATAAAGTACTCATGAAAGAAATTGAGGAAGACACAAAGAAATGGAAAAATGTTCCACGCTCATGGATTGGAAGAATAAATGTTGTGAAAATGTCTATGCTACCTAAAGCTATCTACACATTTAATACAATCCTGATCAAAATGCCACCAATTTTTTAATCAAAGAAATGGAACAAATAATCCTACAGTTTATATAGAACAAGAAAAGACCTTGAATAGCCAGAGGAATGGTGAAAAAGAAAGCCAAAGTTGGTGGTATCACAATTCCAGACTTCAAGCTCTACTACAAAGCTGTCATCATCAAGACAGTATGATACTGGCACAAAAACAGACACATAGATCAATGGAACAGAATAGAGAGCTCAGAAATAGACCCTCAACTCTATGGTCAACTAATCCTCGACAAAGCAGGAAGGAATATCCAATGGAAAAAAGACAGCCTCTTCAACAAATGGTGTTGAGAAAATTGGACAGCCAGATGCAGAAAAATGAAATTGGACCATTTCCTTACACCACACACGAAAATAGACTCAAAATGGATGAAGGACCTCAACGTGAGAAAGGAATCCATCAAAACCCTTGAGGAGAACACAGGCAGCAACCTCTTCGACCTCAGCCGCAGCAACTTCTTCCTAGGAACAACGCCAAAGGCAAGGGAAGCAAGGGGAAAAATGAACTATTGGGACTTCATCAAGATCAAAACCTAACGAAAGAGGCAAAGAATCTATACTCAGAAAACTATAAAGTACTCATGAAAGAAATTGAGGAAGACACAAAGAAATGGAAAAACGTTCCGTGCTCATGGATTCGAAGAATAAACATTGTGAAAATGTCTATGCTACCTAAAGCTATCTACACATTTAATGCAATGCCTATCAAAATCCCATCCAATTTTTTCAAAGAAATGGAACAAATAATCCTAAAATTTATATGGAACCAGAAAAGACCTCGAATAGCCAAAGGAATATTGAAAAAGAAAACCAAAGTTGGTGGCATCACAATTCCCGACTTCAAGCTCTATTACAAAGCTCTCATCATCAAGACAGTATGGTACTGGCACAAAAACAGACACACAGATCAATGGAACAGAATAGAGAGCCCAGAAATAGACACTCAACTCTATGGTCAATGAATCTTCAGCAAAGCAGGAAAGAATGTCCAATGGAAAAAAGACAGTGTCTTCAACAAATGGTGTTGGGAAAATTGGACAGCCACATGCAGAAAAATGAAACTAAACCATTTCCTTACAACACACTTTTCCTTACAACACAAAAATAGACTCAAAATGGATGAAAGACCTCAATGTGAGACACTGAGGAGAACACAGGTAGTAACCTCTTCAACCTCAGCCACAGCAACTTCTTCCTAGAAACATCACCAAAGGCAAGGGAAGCAAGGGCAAAAATGAACTATTGGGACTTCCTCAAGATCAAAAACTTCTGCACAGCAAAGGAAATAGTCAACAAAACCTAAAGACAACTGACAGAATGGGAGAAGATATTTTCAAATGACATATCAGATAAAGGACTAGTATCCAAGTTCTATAGAGAACTTATCAAACTCAACACCCAGAGAACAAATAATCCAATCAAGAAATAGGCAGAAGACATGAATAGACATTTATGCAAAGAAGACATCCAGATGGCCAACAGACACATGAAAAAGTGCTCCAGATCACTGGGCATCAGGGAAATACAAATTAAAACCACAATGAGATACCACCTCACACCAGTCAGAATGGCTAAAATTAACAAGTCAGGAAATGACAGATGCTGGCAATGTTGCGGAGAAAGGGGAGCCCTCCTACACTGTTGGTGGGGATACAAGATGGTGCAGCCACTCTGGAAAACAGCATGGAGGTTCCTCAAAGAGTTGAAAATTGAGCTACCCTACAACCAGTAATTGCACTACTGTGTATTTATCCTAAAGATACAAATGTAGTGATCCATGGGGTATGTGCA
>ML098861.1:8966-71368 GCA_003697995.1 Taxidea taxus jeffersonii
GGTGCTGGGGATTGGGGTGGGGGATAGAATAGGGAGAGCTTGGTAAAAGGATACATATACACTTGGTTATAAGATGAGGCCTGAGGATTTAATGTGTAGCGTGCTAACTATAGTTGATAACATTATATTGTATAGTTAAAACTTGCTAAGAGAGTAGGTCTTGAGTGTTCTTACCACTCCCCCAAAGGTAAATACATGTGAGGTGATGGATGCAATGATTAACTTGCTGAGGGGAATCTTTTCACAATGTACATGTATGCCAAATCATCATGTTAAACACCTTAAATGTCTTACAGTTTTATTTGTCAAGTATACTTCAATAAAGCTGAAAAAAATAAAAAGAATAGCCTTTTTAATGAAGACATGAGTTATTGCAAAGTGGTAAGAAGTCAAACTTCTAGACCAAACTCAAATATAATCCATAGTATCTTGATGCTTTGGTCATGCTTCTGAGGCATGGCCATAAAGCAAGGATAAGGAAAATTGGAATTGCTATAGCTGTGCATGGATTGAAGTGTGGATAAACCTGAGGATGCCTGGCAAGAATAATGGTTTCTTTATCTCACAAACCAGCTTCTGCTAAAATCTAAGAAGAGGAATTTCTCTATTAGCATAGTTGTTCAAAAGATACATACTCTAATTAGATTTTTTAAAGCTATTGCTATAACTGAGGAAACTGAAGCTTCTTTGGTATTATTTATAACTAGAATTCCCTAACCCCCTCCCTTATTACTGTAAACTAAATCCAGATTTTCAAAAAAGTCTACCAGAATACTGAAAAGCTGTGTATAACTACTATCTTCTTTGTAGCAGATATTCTGCATTTACAAAATCTTTGTAGCATATATTCTGCATTTACAAAATATGTTTAACCACAAAGGGACATAGTTTGGCTAGTTATGGTGTTCTTAGGGAAAAAAAGAATGCTTTATGAGCTTAATAAAAGTTGGTTCAAAGTACATTTTCTGCCATTGAATTCTAACAGGTGTAATCTGTCCTCTTCGAAAAACTTTCAGCAGACCAATCTTATCTTTCTTTTGATGTGAGTGCAGTTGTTTTTTTGAATGTAAAACTGACTTTTAAGCAAGAAGTTAATGAAAAGTGAGTGCAGCACGACATCATGTATTTGTGAAAACCCACAGAACTGTAAAATACAAAGAGTGAATCTTAATATAAACTATGAACTTTAATGGATAATAACATCATTATTTGGTTCATCAATTATAACAAACTTACCACACTGATACAAGATGTTAATAATAGGGGAAACTTGTGTGGAGGGAAGCAGATTATGTGGGGATTCTCTGTTCTTTTCTGCTCAGTTTTTCGGTAAACCTAAAACTGCTCTGAAATATAAAGTGTATTAATGAAAAAGAAAAATGATACAGAGGTAGGTCCTTTCTATGATATTGATCACAGCTTGATCTCATTAGAAACTATTACTATTTTATTTTTTATCGAGGTATAATTGACATGCACTACATTCATTTCAGATGTACAATAAAATGATTTGACATTTGTATATATTACAAAATGATCACCACAAAAAGTCCAGCCAACATTTATCATCATATATAGTTACAGAATTTTCTTCTTGTGACAAGAACTTTTAAGATTTACTCCCTCAGCAACTCTCAAATATGTAATGCAGTATTATCAGCTGTAGTCACCATGCTGTACATTACATCTCCATGACATTTATTTTATAACTGAAAGTTTATACCTTTTGCCTCTCTTCACCCATTTCATCCACTCCCACACCACCTCTGACAACCACCAATCTCTTCTCTGTATCTATGAATTTGTCTCTTTTTTAATTCCATGTTTAAGTGAGAACATATCTTATTTATCTTTCTTTGTCTGACTTATTTCACCTAGCATAATGACCTCAAGACCCATCCATGTTGTTGCAAATGGCAAGATTTCATTGTTTTATGGCTGAAATATATATATATATGTATATATATATATAATATATTCATATTTCATCCATTATCCACTGATGGACACTTAGGTTGTTTCCATATCTTGGCTGTTGTAAACAATGCTGCAATGAACATGGGGTGCAAATGTCTTTTCAAGTTAGGGTTTTTGGTTTCTTCAGATAAATACCGAGAAGGGGAATTGCTGGGTCATATGAAGAACCACTAGTATTTTGAGTTCACCACATGGTAAGCTGTTGGCCTTGTGTTTCCCATCCAAACAGCATAAGACAAGATATTAATTCATATCAAAAGATATAAACTTCATTTGAGAAATTATTTTAAGATATACATTTTGATTTAATTTTGAAAAATTTAGTTTTTTTTTAACTTCTAGTTTTTCAGGACTTTTAATTTAATAATATGAAATATAATTTTTCAGAAGGGAGATATTGAATGTGGCATCTCTGAAATTTTTAAATTATGAAATAGTTTTGCAAAGAACTAGTGTGTCCCAGGTGGAAGCATCATAAAAAATACATGACTGACTCTCTGAGAGAAGACATTATTATATATCTTGAAATTACAGAGAATCTGAGTCAACACTGACCCTTTGGATTCCCCTCATATTTATTCAGTCACCCAGTTCTACTGATTCATTTTTCATAATTTTGCTTGTGTTTACCAAACCATTTGCATCCTTTTGCCACCATCTTAATTAATGGCACAATAATCTAATTGTTGAAAATGTAGCTAGGTGACACTCCTCTTTAGCAACACCACTGTTATAGCTAATTCTTGACTTCTTCCTTTTGTAACTTTTGAAACTGTGACCTTTAATTCTCATCTAAGGGTTCAAGTCCATTTTAGACTTTGGGATAGGATGATAAGCCTTCCTAATTTGCCTGGGACCAAGGAGTTTCTTGGTATATGGGACTTGCTAATACCTGGGAAGTTTCTGGCAAATGGATATAATTCGTAACCCTACTCTAGGACCAATTTTGATAAGAGATCTTAGGGCAGTAATTGATTTTACTGCTAAGCTCCCACTTGGATTCAGAAATGGAATTCTTACTCCAATTTCACTGTCTTGATTCCTTTGTGTTTCCCTGTTCCAGAGTCCCTTCACACTTACTGTTTGGAAAGCCAGTTCACAAGTACCTTCATTTCTTCCAGAGTCTCATGTCCAGACACTGAATGGCAGTTCCTACAGCAGACCTAAGGATCTGCTTCTTGCCAGCCTTCTCTGAAAAATCTGTTTTTTAAAATGCCTGAATTCTTATTTCTTGTTTGTTAGGTAAACCTCAATTCTTTGCTTCACTTTGGAGTGTCTGCTAGATCTCTTAAGAGCCTATTGACACTGATTATGGCCTTTCCTTTTGCTGGGTTTGCTTGGGTCTGCAAAATCAAGATTCATGATATGAGGCCAGATTTTCAGGTTTAGGAGGAGCTCTAACTCATTGTCCAGAGCAATTTTCTTCTTCTTGGGAATTGACCTATTACTATTTTAAAACAGTGGTTCAATTTACATAGAGTGAAATGCACTAATCTTAGGAATTATGCTTTGAAGAGTTCTGACAAATGGTTAGACCTATGTAGTAACTTACACCTCTATTGAAATGCAGAACATTTCATCATTACAGAAATTTTCTTCTTGCACTCACCACAATCTTCAACCCTGTGGATCCGCCAGGCAATCTGATTTCCATCACCACAGAACAATTTTCTTTGTTCTAGAACTTTTTATAAATGGATTTATAAAGTTAATGCTCTCTTTTGTCTCACTTTTTCCCACTTAACATGTTTTTGAGATTCATCAGTGTTATTGCATGTTTCAGTAGTTAGTTCTGAAGGTGTAATATCACAACGTTTTCATTTGTAAGTGAAAGGAGATCTCCATGTTTAGAGAACAAGGAATATTCCTGCAAATCTTCAGTTCCACCACAGACTACAAGCATGCTATTAAGTAAAGTTGTATATAAGAAATGCTAACTACAATTCTGTGCTTTTGAAAATAAGAACTTATATTCATTTATTCTCTTAAAACTCTTCTTTCTAAAATCTTCCCAATTGATAGTACTGATAGAATTTCAGGTCAGACTTCTAGATTAAATAGTTTCATTTCAATACACTTCGAAGAGAGTTTAAAATAATTAATGTTTAAATATTAAGTTTTTGGGCACCTAGGTGGCTCAAGTGGTTAAGTGACTGCCTTCGGCTCAAGTCATGATGCTGGAGTTCTGGGATTGAGTCCCACATCAGGCTCCCTGCTCAGTGAGGAGTCTGCTTCTCCCTCTGACTCTCCCCCTTCTCATGCTCTCTCTTTCTTTCAAGTAAATAATACAACCTTTAAAAAAATGAATATTTATTTTGTAATGGAAGCTACCTATTTAATATTCAATATCTCAAAACTTAACACTCCATAATAATACCTGAGATAAAAAATTTTGATGTCTGATAAAAGAATTATATAACCTTACTGATCACCTACCAAGTATGGGAAGATATAACAGACTCCTGAATGAGGGAAATTTCAGGGAAGATAATGAATGATAAGAAAGATTAAGTTACAATCAAGTTTGAGGTAGGATATTGTATACTCATAAAATTAGAGTAATACAACATACAGTATGGTAAATAACAAATGAAAGGGAGGAGATAGTTTTGTGGGAGTATATGTGTTGGGTACAACTACACATAAGAGGAGTGCCTGCCAAATACAATGATGTCAATAAATATCCATTCTTTTTCTTTCTCTCTTTTGATTTAAATTATGGTTTGGGAGTGAAGGGAGGCTCTAAAACATATTGTACTGGATTGAGAAATTACAATAGAGATTTACGTTAAGATTATCTTATTGAGGGCTTTAAGTAAAGTTTTTGTTTTCTTCAATCAGGAATGGCATCTGTTTAGTGTTGATTTTTAAAATCTTATTATTTTTTATCATTTTCTTTCATATTTTATTTATTTACTTATTTTTGCTCACCATAACACACATTCTCCCCAAAGCCCATTACCCAGCCACCCCACCCCCCGACCAGATTGTCTCAGTTTGTCTTCTGAGTTTAAGAATCTCTTATGGTTGTCTCCCTCTCTGGTTTTATTTTGTTTAACTTTTCCCAACATTCCCCTATGATCCTCTGTCTTGTTTCTTAAATTCCTCATATCAATGAGATAATATGATAATTGTCTTTCTTTGATTGACTTATTTAACTTAGCTTAATAACCCCTAGTTCCATCCATGTCATTGTAAATGGCAAGATATTGGGGTTTTGTTGATGGCTGCATAGTAATATATATATCTCCATCCCGCATCTTCTTTTTTTGTTTTTTTAAAGATTTTATTTATTTATTTAACAGAGAGAGAGAGATCACAAGTAGGCAGAGGCAGACGGAGAGAGGAGGAAGCAGGCTCCCTGCTGAGCAGAGAGCCCAACTCGGTGCTCGATCCTAGGACCCTGGGATCATGACCCGAGCCGAAGGCAGAGGCTTAACCCACTGAGCCACCCAGATGCCCCATCCCGCATCTTCTTTATCCATTCTTCTGTTGATGGGCATCTAGATTCTTTCATGGTTTGGCTATTGTGGACATTGCTGCTATAAACACTCGGGTGCACGTGCCTCTTTGGATCACTACATTCATATCTTTAGGGTAAATATCCAGTAGTGCAATCGCTGAGTCGTAGGGTAGCTCTATTTTCAGGTTTTTGAGGAAACTCCGTGCTGTTTTCCAGAGTGGTAGCACCAGCTTGCATTCCCACCAATAGTGTAGGAGGGTTCCCCTTTTTCCATATCCTTGCCAGCATCTGTCATTTCCTGACTGGTTAATTTTAGCCATTCTGACTGGTGTGAGGTGGTATCTCATTGTGGTTTTGATTTGTATTTCCCTGATGCCGAGTGATGTGGAGCACTGTTTCATGTGTCTGTTGGCCATATGGATGTCTTCTTTGCAGAAATGTCTGTTCGTGTCCTCTGCCCATTTCTTGATTGGATTACTTGTTCTTTGGGTGTTGGGTTTGATAGGTTCTTTATAGATTTTGGATACTAGCCCTTTATCTGATATGTTGTTTGCAAATATCTTCTCCCATTCTGTCAGGTGTCTTTTGGTTTTGTTGACTGTTTGCTGTGCAAAAGCTTTTGATCTTGATGAAGTCCCCATAGTTCATTTTTGCCCTTGCTTCCCTTGCCTTTGGCAATATTTCTAGGAAGAAGTTGCTGTGGCTGAGGTCGAAGAGGTTGCTGCCTGTGTTCATCAGGATTTTGATGGATTCCTGTCTCACATTGAGTTCTTTCATCCATTTGGCGTCTATTTTTGTGTGTGGTGTAAGGAAATGGTCCAGTTTCATTTCCAATTTTCCCAACACCATTTGTTGAAGAGACTATTTTTTTTCCACTGGACATTCTTTCCTGCTTTGTCAAAGATTAGTTGACCATAGAGTTGAGGGTCCATTTCTGTTCCACTTATCTATGTGTCTGTTTTTGTGCCAGTACCATACTGTCTTGATGATGACAGCTTTGTAATAGAGCTTGAAGTCTGTGTGTTATACCACCCACTTTGGTTTTCTTTGTCAACATTCTTCTGGCTATTCAGGGTCTTTTCTGGTTCCATATAAACTTTAGGATTATTTGTTCCTTTTCTTTGAAAAAAATTGGTGGTATTTTGATAGGGATTACATTAAATGTGTAGATTGCTTTAGGTAACATAAACAGTTTCACAATATTTGTTCTTCCAATGCATAAGCATGGAATGTTTTTCCATTTCTTGTGTCTTCCTCAATTTCTTTCATGAATACTTTATAGTTTTCTGAGTACAGATTCTTTGCCTCTTTGGTTAGGTTTATTCCTAGGTATCTTATGGTTTTGGGTGCAACTGTAAGTGGGATTAACTCCTTAATTTCTTTCTTCTGTTTCTGTTGGTGTATAGAAATGCAACTGATTTCTGTGTGTTGATTTTGTATCCTGGAACTTTACTGAATTCCTGTATGAGTTCTAGCAGTTTTGGTGTGGAGTCTTTACAGTTTTCCACATAAATTATCATATCATATGGGAAAAGTGATAGTTTGACCTTTTGTTTGCTGATTTGGATGCCCTTAATTTCTTTTTGTTGTCTGATTGCTGAGGCTAGGACTTCTAGTACTATGTTGAATAGCAGTGATGATAGTGGACATCTCTGCTGTGTTCCTGACTTTAGGGGAAAAGCTTTCAGTTTTTCCCCATTGAGATTGACATTTGCTGTGGGTTTTTCATAGATGGCTTTGACAATATTGAGGAATGTATTCTCTATCCTTACACTTTGAAGAGTTTAGATCAAGAAAGATACTGTGCTTTGTCAAATGATTTTTCAGCATCTATTGAGAGTATCATATGGTTCTTGTTTTTTCTTTTATCAATGTATTGTATCACATTGATTGATTTGAGGATGTTGAACCAATCTTGCAGTCCAGGAATAAATCCCACTTGTTTGGGGTGAATAATCCTTTTAATGTACTGTTGGATCCTATTGGCTAGTATTTTGGTGAGAATTTTTGCATCTGTGTTCATCAAGGATATTGTTCTGTAATTCCTTTTTGATGAGGTCTTGTCTGGTTTTGGGATCAAGGTAATCCTGGCCTCATAAAATGAGTTTGGAAGTCTTCCTTCCATTTCTATTTTTTGGAACAGTTTCAGGAGAATTGGTATTAATTCTTTAATTGTTGGTAGAATCCCCCTGGGAAGCTCTCTGGCCCTGGGCTCCTGTTTATTGGGAGATTTTTGATGACTGCTTCAATCTCCTTACTGGTTATGGGTCTGTTCAGGTTTTCTATTTCTTCCTGGCTCAGTTTTGGTAGTTTCTATGTCTCTAGGAATGCATCCATTTCTTCCAGTTTTTCAAATTTTCTGGCATATGGTTGTTCTTAACATGTTCTTAAAATTGTTTGTATTTCTTTGGTGTTGGTTGTGATCTCTCCTCTTTCATTCATGATTTTATTAATTTGGGTGTTTTCTCTCTTCTTTTTGATAAGTCTGGCCAGGGGTTTATCAATCTTATTAATTCTTTCAACTCCTAGTTTCGTTGATTTGTTCTCTTGTTTTTTTGGTTTCTATTTCATTGATTTCTGCTCTGATCTTTATTATTTCTCTTCTCTTGCTGGGTTTAGGCTTTCCTTGCTGCTTGGTCTCTGGCTTATTTAGGTGTAGGGTTAGGTTGTGTATTTGAGACCTTTCTTGTTTTTTGGGAAAGACTTGTATCACTATATACTTTCCTCTTAGGACCACCTTTGCTGCATCCCAAACATTTTTGACAGTTTTGTTTTCATTTTCATTTGTTTCCATGATTTTTTTTTAAGTCTTCTTTAACTCCCTGGTTGACCCATTCATTCTTTAGTAGGATGCTCTTTAGCCTCCCTGTATTTGAGTTCTTTCCAACTTTCCTCTTGTGATTGAGTTCTAACTTCAGAGCATTGTGGTCTGAAAATATGCAGGGAATGACCATAAATATTTGGTATCAGCTGAGACTTGATTTGTGATCCAGGATGTGATCTATTCTGGAGAATGTTCCATGTGCACTGGAGAATAATGTGTATTCTATTGCTTTGGGATGAAATGTTCTGAATATATCTGTGATGTTCATCTGGTCTAGTGTGTCATTTAAGGCCTTTATTTCCTTGTTGATTTTTGCTTAGATGTTCTGTTTCAGTGAGGGGGTGTTAAAGTCCCCTACTGTTATTGTATTATTGTCAATGTCTCTGTTCCTTTCTGGGCTATGTTACTTTTTAGGTTCTCTCTTTGCTTAGAGGATTCCTTTCAATATTCCCTGTGGGGCTGGTTTGTTGTTTGCAAATTCTTTTAGTTTTTGTTTGTCCTGGAAGCTTTTTATTTCTCCTTCTATTTTCAATGACAGCCTAGCTAGATATATTATTCTTGGCTCCATATTTATCTCGTTTAGTGCTGTGAATACATCATGCCAGTTCTTTCTCGTCTGCCAGGTCTCTGTGGATAGCTCTGTTGCCAATCTAATATTTCTGCCATTGTATGTTACAGGCCTCTTGTTCTGAGCTCTTTTTAGGATTTTCTCTTTGTCTCTGAGACTTGTACATTTTACTATCAGATGATGGAGTGTGGACCTATTGTTACTGTTTTTGAGGGGCATTCTATGTGCCTCCTGGATTTTGATGCTTGTTTCTTTCCCCAAATTAGCAAAATTCTGTGCTCTAATTTGCTCCAATATACCTTCTGCCTCCCTCTCTCTCTTCTTCTACTGGGATCCCAATTATTCTAATATTGTTTTGTCTATGGTATCACTTATCTCTTGAATTCTCCCCTTGTGATCCAGTATTTGTTTGTCTCTCTTTTTCTCAGCTCCTTTATTTTCCATCATTTGGTCTTCTGTATCACTAATTCTCTCTTCTGCATCATTTATACTAGCAGTAAGAGCCTCCATTTTTGATTGCACCTCATTAATAGCTTTTTTGATTTCAACTTAGTTAGATTTTAGTTTTTTTATTTCTCCAGAAAGAGATTCTGTAGTATCTTCTAGGTTTTTTGAAGCCCAACTAGCATCTTTATAATCATCATTCTGAACTCTATTCTGACATATTACCAATGTCTGTATTGATTAGTTCCCCAGCAGTCAGTACTGCCTCTTGTTCTTTTTTTTTTTTTTTGAGGTGAGTGTTCCAGCCTTGTCATTTTGTCCAGAGAAGAATAGATGAATGAAAAAACAAAATGCTAAAAGGGTAACAAATATCCCAGAAAAATACACACTAAGCAAAACCAAATCAGAAGAGACCTGAAACCAGAGGAAGAAAGAAAGGAAAAAAAAGTATGATTATTCTTGTGAATAGAACAGAGACACACACTTGATTTGGGGTGTATTTTGGCCTGTTAGAAGAAACTGTCTCCCAACATTTTAAAGAAAGAAACACACACACACACACACATGCACACACACACACACGTGCACACACACACAGGTGAACACAATGGAGGGAGGGAATATGAGCAAAAAAGATGAAAATTAAAAAAACTTTTTTTCTGGATGGGAATGAAAATGGTAGCCTCCCAATCTCCAGCCCCAGAGGAGCTGAGAGCTCGGGGCTTCACTCCTCTATGCACCCACAGAGAAAAGCTTTCAATCATTCCCATCTCCCTGGTTTCTGGCCGCACTCTGTGCTCACCTGGACTATGACCAAGCATTTCTATCTCTGGCTTAGAGCCCTGTTTGGAGTCTCCAAAATCAGCAGATTCCTGCCACACATTCCCTCCCAGAGGAGGAAGAGGGGAGTCTGCCTGGATCTGCCACTTGTGGGGTTTCTTCTTGAAGAGGAGTGGCCTGACTTGTATTGGATCATGGTTTAAGTTAACCCTGAGCTGAGAGTGCACTCCTCTGCTCCATCTCTGTAGCCAGCTTCCCGGCTCTGATACTTGGGAGCTCTGCCACACTCAGACATCCCTGGTCAAAAAAGTCAGGGAAAAAAGCTACTGAAAATGAACCCCAGCAGGTTACTTAGCCTGGCCCCTGGCACAGTTCCGCTTCGGGCAAAGACATTTGAGATCACTGCAATAGATCCTTTCCCCAGAAGATCAGCAAGAACATCCAGCCAAGACCAAGTTTACTGATCAATGAGAACTGCAAAACACCAGTGCTAGGGGAACACAGCATATAGAATTCATGGCTTTTCCCCCATGATTCTTCAGTCTTTTCAAAGTTAAACTTTTAAAATTTTCACCATCTCTCTCTGACAAAAAAATAAAAGCTCTTAAAAACCAACAACAACAGGGGCGTCTGGGTGGCTCAGTGGGTTAAGCCTCTGCCTTCAGCTCAGGTCATGATCTCAGGGTTTTGGGATTGGGCTCCGCATCGGGCTCTCTGCTCAGCATGGAGCCTGCTTCCCCCTCTCTCTCTGCCTGCCTCTCTGCCTGCTTGTGACCTCTGTCTGTCAAATAAACAACAACAACAACAACAACAAACAAACCTAGAACCTTAAAAAAATGGTTGCAATCATAGAAAGAGTAGGAACATGGTTTTTTAGGTGCTGGGATGGGGGTGGGAGGTAGAATAGGGAGAGACTGGTAAAAGGACACATACACACTTGGTTGTAAGATGAGATCTGAGGATGTAATGTGTATCGTGCTACCACCCATTTCACCCTTCCACTCTTAGCCTATGGAGCGACGTCCCTCTGTGGAGTGGACTTCTAAAAGTTCAGATTTTGGGGATGCCTAGGTGGCTCAGTTGGTTAATCGTCTGCCTTTGGCTCAGGTCATGGTCCCACGGTCCTGGGATTGAGTCCCATATCAGGCTTCTTGCTCAGTGGGGAGCCTGCTTCTCCCTCTGGCTGATGCTCCCCTGTTCATGCTCTTTCTTTTTCCTTTTTTTTCTGACAAATAAATAAATAACCCCCCAAACTATAAAAGTTCCGATTTTGTGCTCTGCTGCTCTACTGCTTGCTGATAGTCAGTCCCTCCCCCCCATGGTCTATCTTCTCTATATTGCCTCAGATTCACCTTTCCACACATCCTACCTTCCAGAAACTGCTCGCTTTTCTGTTCCTAGAATTGCTGCTCTTCTTCTCCTCAATCTCCTGTTGAGTTTGTTGGTGTTCAGAATGGTTTGATAACTATCTAGCTGAATTCCTGGGACCAGATAAAAATTTAGGTCCCCTACTCCTATGCCATCTTGCTCCTCTCTCCTAGTGTTGATTTTTTAAAAGCTGATTTGTATGAAATGATCTAATTTGAAGGAATTAACTTTTCTATATTATAAAGAATAGACTTAAAAGACCATTTTGATCATCTAAATATTACTGAAATGAGTTGGTTGAGAATTAAAGTTCTAAATAGTAAAATCTACCTCCAAATCTACAAACAATGTTGCTATCTATTATTCTTCATAAATTGTGTCATCAAGAATAAATACCTCATGGAAGAAAATGATTGGTTTTAACCTATGCTTAGTTGACATTCTTTTTTATTGCTGAATAGTGTGCTACTATATGAATATGTCATAATTTGCTTATTCATTTTCCTGTTGGTGTACTTTGAGTTGTTTCTAATTTTTATCAATTATAAATAAAGCTGGCATACACATTTATGTACAATTTTTTAAAAATGGAAATATGTTTTTATTCTCTTGGGGACTATCAATAGAATTATTGAGTCATAATGTAGGTATATGGTTATCATTAAAAAAAAACCCTGTTTTTCAAAGTAGTTTTATCAATTTATACTCACACCATTAATATAGGAGAGTTCTGGTTTTTCTATATTTTAGCCAATATTTAGTGTTGTTAGTCTTTTTAAATTTTTGTCATTTTTATGGGTATAAAATGGCATTGATTGCAGTTTTAATTTGCATTTCTCTGATGACTAATGATGCTGAACACTTTTTAATGTGCTTATCGACCATTTATAAATCTCCCTTGTCAAGTGCCTACTCAAGACATTTAAAAAAATGTTTATCATTGAGTTGTAGGATATTTTTATATAATCTAGAATTTGTATTTGAATTTGATAGTATCATATAATTGTATCAAGAGTATTTTCAGCTGTTTATCAAGATTATTTTCTTTTAGTCTGTGGCTTGTCTCCTTCATTTCCTTAATGGTGACTTGGATAAGTGGAAGCTTTTAATTTTGATCAAGTCCATTTTTTTTCTATTATGGTGCTTTCTCTGTCCCAAGAAATCTTTGCTTACTCCAAGATCAGAAAGTAATTTTCCTTCTACAAGATGTATTTTATCCTAATAGCTTTATAGATTTTAGCTTTTATGTTTCAGTGTATAATTTATCTCTAATTTTTGTGTTTGCAATGTAAGGTAAGAGTCCTATTATTTTTTTCTTCATTGATATCCAGTTCTTAAAAATTAACTTTTGATATCAAAGCTTAGAATACCATAACTTAAAAAGCACGAATGCTAATTATATTGTACTATAAAGTTGCTTGGCTAATCAATAGATATTTTTGCTTGTGACATGGTTTTCTTATAGGTAGACCCATTGCCAAGACTAACAGTTAATAATCAACCGATTCCTGTTGAACTTGAAATTAGAATAAAACAACATCCAAAACCTTGTCTTGGCCAATAGATTAAAAAGACAGAAAAATTCATGTAAGCCTTTTTTTTCTAGATTCCCTCCTGAAAAAAATAATAGTGGCAACAATGAAAACAAAAGCTGAAGTAGTCCCACACAGTTTTATGATCTTTTAGTGTCTATTATCACTGCTTGGTTTATATCTATTACATATTATATCTTTTCTGTTAACATATGGAAGAAGGTCCTTCTTCATGTAAATATGCTAGTTCTAAAACAATGCACAGTGGTATAAAACTCAGCACTACTTGGTGTCAATGGGTTTGCAAGTTGTTTAAGCAAAAAAGAAATTTGGTTAGATAATGTAACTTGAGAATCCAAGGGCTAAGGCTGGTTAGGTTAAATGTGAATTGAAAATTTTCCTTGTGTAAAGAAAATATTTTAAAAAGGTTAAAGAAATTTGGTATTTTTTTTTTAAATAATAGAAGTGGTTAATTGCCCTCTTTCTAAAAGAGTGTTATTTGTAGATGCTAAAACTGTATGGAGATTTCAAAATATATTCTTACAGTCAACGGCAGGACAAATTATTTAAATAAAGTAGAGATATTTGCCCCAAATCGTAATAATACAGTTTGTATCAGTGTTCCAGAGAATAATCTGCAACTAGAAACAAAAAGAACTCTTGGTTTGTTAACTCAGATTAACAGGAAAAAAACAGTACTCCTCCCCCCCCGCCGCCCCCCCCCCCCCCCGCCCACGTTCTAATTGCAGTCAAAGAATCTGTTGAGTTTGGTGTAGTAGGTATTAATTTATGGTTTTTATAAAAACCAAGGAACTGGAGAAGAGGACTAGTGCTGTGCAAATGACCTCTGGGATCTGGCTGGGACTCAGATGCTCACTTCTCTGCTGAGGTGATCCTTGTTTGTTTTGACATTTAGAGAGACTACAAGTCTCACTTTGTGCTGTTTGCAAAAAGCTGAGCTAGTTGAAAAGCAGAGATTGACTGTATTTCTTCCGGTGTTTTGGTCTGCAGGCATTTGTTCCTCAGTCCTGCGGTGTACAGGGCCAGGGCTGCATGGAGCAGATTGTTTCTCCGGGTTGTGCCGACGGGCTGCTGATGTCGTCGCTCCTGATAGTGGCTGCCAGCAAACCTCATTCCTTTCCATTTTGCCTGGTCCTCATTTCACTGGGAAACACAGTAGCTGTAGCCACACACAGACTTTTTCCTCTTTCCCTTTCCCCCCCTTACCCCTCCCTAGACCTCTTTGGGCTTTGACGTCATGTGTGCTCCTTTCGGTTGCCATAGCAACCCCATTCCCCAAGCCCTCTGTCCGTCTCCTCTGGTAGGTTCCACAATGGTACAGGCAGCATCACGCTGCACAATGGTTTCCAGGCAGTGAAAGAGAGTGATTCAGCAAGCCACGCTTCTTCTTTAAAAAAAATCCTCCCCTTCTTTTTTTTTATTTTTATGGGGGTGGGTGGTGCTTGTTATATGCTTACCTTTTTCTTTTCTTTTTTCATTTTTATATTTTTCCTTTTTTCTCCTCACCCCTCAATTCTTCGGGGCTTGAGTGACTTTAAGATTGGGTTTTCTTGGAAATCACCTGTCTACCATTAATTTTAAACCATTTCCCCACCTCCAAAGAATCTATTCCTTATTACAATTTGGAATGTGGTTAATGAAAAGCAAGTAGGGAGGATTTCTGGGGCAAACACTGCTGGATCAGGATCGTAGTTCTCAAGCACGGAATGGTAGGTTGCTCTTTGCTCCTTTTGGGTTCTAACCTGTTTTTTTGGGGGAGGGTGGGGTGATGCCTATTAATTGCTCCTGGTGGGGTGGGAGAGTCAGCATGGGAAAAGTGGGAGCGATGGGATGGAAGGCAGGTTCATGAAGTGAAGTACCTCTGAGACAAGAAACAACCAGCCTTTCCTTCTGTGTGGAGCATCTCTCCCCAGACTTGGGTGTGTGGAAACCTTCGTGTTTGGAGTGAGGGTTGGCAGAGGGTGGGAGGGAGCTTTCTTATTGTGACCAGGGGTTTTTAGACCAATGCAGAGCTACAGAAGGGAAGAGAAAAACAGTGGGGGAGAGAGGGAGAGAGTGGGGGGAAAGAGAGAGAGAGAGAGAAAGAGACAGAGAGACAGAGCGAACAGCTGTGCTTGTTAGAAGTGCTGACCTCAGTCCTATATCTAAGAAATGCTCTGGGTTCCATAAAACATTAAAAAATCACGTCTTTAAGTGTATGCATTTATGTTTACTTCCTGAGATGTGTAATTTAAATAAATATTTTAGATCATATTTATTTATAGTAGAAAATGGTATTTATTTATTTTAGTTGCAAAACTAATGACATTACTCTCACAGAGACATTCTAGGCTCTGCAAGAATTAGAGATAAGATGAAACAGGTAAGGGATTAGATGAAACATTGACATTGCAGTAGCATAGGTAAGGGGTCCCTTTAAGAAAGTGATCTCCTAGTCACAGCAGGCAGCATTTTTTTTTTTTTTTAATGGCAGGGTTCCCATATTCTGTGCTGGGATACTGTGTCCCCTAGAAATGTCAGATCTCTTTTGGGAAAAAAAAATCAGAAATGAGCATGGCAATATACTTACCAGAATTTATGTTTATGTGCCTGCAGCAAAATAAATGTGATTTATTAGAAAATCTTCGAGTACATCAAGGTTAGAGATAGTTCAAGAAAAATAATATATGTATTTTTTCCCCTCTATGTTTAAATCTAGAGGCTGTCTCTGCTTTTACCTTCTGACACTTAACTTCTCCGGGTACTGCCTTTTAGCTGTATAAAAAGAATGGCTTATCCCATGGCAGGAGGCTCCGAAGGAATCACAAGGCTGTTTACATGGGCTGTTTTTGCTGCAGAGCCCTCCAGGGTTTGTGCAGCAGCCCTGCGTGCTGCTGAGAGGTTGACGGTAACTTTTATGAACGAACCAGAAAGAGGCAGGCTAAGTCATGGGACAGAACACAGTTCAGAGGGAAGGAAAATAAGTGCACTCAGCAGTGCTAGCCCACGGTCTGATTTCTCCCTCTATCCCTCCTCGGCTAGCTGTCAGACCCTGGAGGATCTCACAAAATGCTGATCAACATATCAAAAATGGTTGCAGGAATGACCACTTCTCTCAGAGAGGCTTCTGTACATGTTCTACCTTAGGTGAGCCTATATGTTGTCAGTACAGGTATCGACACTCAGGAATGAGCTCACAAGCTTCTGACTCTACTTCGGAACCATTGGATTTTAGGGGCCAGACAGATTGGAGAGAGCAGTTTTGCTGCCTTCGGCATGCATTCTCTTTCCTGCCTCCATTTCACTCTTAATGGACACAGAGTACTGGGTTAGCTTACTTCATTACACAGAGCAAACTGGATTTTCTCTTCCCCACAATGGAACTATAGCAAATCAGATGACAAAGGTGGTATGACCTTAGATATGAAACCATCTTCCTGCTTCCTCATCGGCACATCGCTCCCTCCTGTTGTCAAGTAGCTTTAATTTGATGAGCTCCTGGTGTTACAGAATCTTTGCAGTTCTGGTTAAAAAAAAATTCTTGATGATGAGGCAGTAAGAAATCGTATGTAGAGTGGAAAAATCAGCTGCCTCCAGCTTCCTGCTTGCTTGTCCCAGAACGGCATCTGCTGTTGGGAGGACTGTGTTTGTCATGCTGGAAGGGGATGTTTGTGAACAGATCCCAGAGGGACCCAGTGTGTTTTGCTGTCATTGTCTGGTACGTCTGCACCTATTAGTATTTAATGGTTTCATGGGACGTGGTCAGTGTTTTTCCAGGTTAGAATGAACTGAGACTTGATTGTGGATGCTAAAAATAAATGTGTATTTTTAAGTTGCAGGAAAATTCATAGGATTTCCCTGGTTAATGTATCTTATAGGAATATCATAAGCAAAAGGGATCTGCCTAACCTCAGTAATGTGAAAAAGCCTCCCATGTTTAAAGGTAAAGCATCCCATATTTAAAGGCTTTTTTAAAGCTTTATTGTAGATTTATGTAAATGAATTTATGTCTTTGGATGTAATCTTAATGAAAAAGTCTTTTAATACTGATGATAAAAATAAAGACAAATTGGGGGCTTTTTGCTTGTTAAGCATGGGGCAGATGCTCTCCCTTCCTGTTCTAGTTCTGGCTTCAGGTCACATTTGCAGCTAAAAGACTTTGCATGGAATTTGTGTGTGTAAATCGAATGATTGCTTGGTTACTTATGAGAATAACGGGTCTCAAAGCAAGGGAGTCTTCCTTCAATTAGAAGAAGTAGACAAACTGACACTTAAAATTCTTTCTCCGTTGCCTTTACTATTTCCTCTTGCAGTGTCCTTTAAGCTTTTGGTTGGACATTGCAACACTTAAGCAAAAAGAAGCACAAAGTGTCCAGAAATGACAGAAAGGAGTACAATGGTGTATTTGCTGCAGGCTGAGTATTTCCTCCCCACTACACTTGCATGTCTCATACCTTCTTCTGAGGACCACTGACTTGCATAAAGTTGGGCCTGTAGACTACAGGGGGAGTGCTTATTGGTAAAGAAGAACAAGATCCATTTATTTCTTTAGTATATTAAATATATTTATTGCATTATATAAGTCTGAGATGAGACACTGCTTGCTGCTGATTCAGAAAAAAAATCATGCTGCATATTGATCATTTCTCTTTGAAAGAGAAAATGCAATTGAGAATTGGAGCTTGAATTTTAGAAATTTACCTATTTATAGCACCTATTTTCATAGCAAAGTTGTAAGGTTTTGACTGAAGATTTTTCAGTTGGAGTATGTTTTATCCATAAGAGAAAATCAAGGCAAAGAGGGGGAAAGTGAAAAATCTGTAATTTTAAGTACTATCCTACCCACCCCCCCTTCCCATTTCTTATCATGAATCTTGGTAGAAACTCTAAATGGAGAGCTCAGGTAATATTGAAAACCCTTAAACCAAAAGAACATTTTTGGTATGAGAGGTAAACTACAAATTTATACTTATTTTTGGTAAATAATTTTTCTAGTTGAATTGATGTTTTGGATCCATAATAAGCCACTATGGCCTTTCTCACTGTTCTTATCTCTGAGATGTGAAAGCTTATAGAACTAATGTTCCTAGGAATGGAAATTAAAGTTTTGAATGGAAAAAAAGATGACTGAAGGTTCCTTAGAAGCATTCCTAACCCACAGTCACTCTGAAATCCCATATGGTGTGCAGGTTTAAGGTGAAGTTCCCCTACAGAGCCATCAGGCATTTGCAGACTGGCCTGCTCAGTAATAAACAGGATTTTTGCTACTGTGTGCATGTGTGTGTGTGTGTGTGTGTGTGTGTGTGTGTGTGTTGTAGAAAACAGGAAAAAGACGCTACCATCCGGCAGTGACTTAAAAAATACTAGAAATTCTTTTTAGTGACTTCTCTTCCTAGAAGTAAAACTGCCTCCTTGATTTTGGATGTTAACCTGCCTGGGTCTTCCATGTGCTTCCTGAAAATGAGTTTCTTCAAGTAACTGTCCTCTTCTCACAGAAGATCTGAAAGCACTGATAATGAAGGGAAGTGAGAGCTCTTAGGTCCATTTATCTGGCAAGGTTTATTCAGTGTCTGTACTTCTGCCTTCATAGCACTTACCACACAATACAGTAATGGCCTCTTCCTGTTTCCTGTGTTCTCTATGAAATTATAATCTCTCAGGTACTGACTGTGTCTGGGACATTGTTGGGACACAATAATTATTACGGATGAATGTCTTCTGTGTACAGATCTCTGCTAAGTGCAAAGGAAGGAAGAGTTTGGAGCCATTTGGGGAGATGAGGTTCAATAAGGATGGTATATAATCAAGGGCTCTATTAGTAATTTGACAAGAAATAGAACAGGAATTCAGAGGAGAACGAAACACATGTGGCACTGGAGGCTACATTGAGATGTCTGGGGACATAGTGGGGAAAGTAGTAAATTGTAAGCACCTGACCAGGAAAGGGAGTCTTATTTCGGACAGAGAGGAGGTTTATTTTTGGTATGATGAATATACTTTCCAAAGTTCTAGAAAGCAAAACTTATGGTTTGATAATGGGTAGGGCATTGGAAACTGGCAAATCTTGGAGAATCTGGTCCAATATAATCTCAAAAAGGAAAAGTAACAGATTGAAGTTACAAACCTATATTTGTAACTAGATCAGATTATGGGAAAGCATACATACAAGTCTGTTTCCAGCTTCAGAACAACTTCAGTTTAGTTTTATTCTATTTCACATACTTCAGAGGTTTTTGAACTTCTCCTCCTCCTTTAATTGGTAGGTATGTAACCCATCATTCCAATGAAATCTTGCATGAAAAGCAGACTATGTAAACATGCAACAGTGGAGCTGTCCCAGTTGAAGCTGAGGAGGGTGCCTTGTATCTCAAAACCAAACCCATATCACAAAGCCAAATACCATGTCAACTAAAGTAATAATTATTAATTGGGCTTATGTTTAGATTTTAAAATATCCAGCTACTCTGGTGTTGGTAACACCAAAGGTCTTGTGTTTGCAATACATTTGGACAGAGTGTACTACCTTCAGATGTTTTATTCCCTCATCCTGTGTCCCATCACTCATTTCCAGTTGCCTTTGTCAGTCTTTTGGTTTCCTAAATGGAGATAAGATTCCCATTTAAGTGTTAAGATCAAATTCATTTTGTGTTTTTGCTTTGGTTTTAGGCTAGCGTGAGGAACACCAACAGCAGGACCATCTCAGATCTTCGTTATGGCAACTCAGGCAAGAAGCTGTTGAATTAGAACAATTTCCTATAGATGAGAAACCATACAAGCAGTGGTGAGTCACAAATTTAAAAATGTTCCTTAGCAGAAAACATGTGATCCCCATAACTGCTTTAAATATTGCATGGGATTTAGTATGGATCTGAAGAAATACTGTTCTAAATAATTTCAACTAAAGAAGTGAAAATCAACAGGACAGAATGTTTACCTGCTGGTACCACATAGAGCAGCATGAAGTCTCACGGTGCATGGGTGTGTTGTAAAACACCACAGTGCTACCATACTCCATGATACCAGTCCGGTAAGATAGCTCTAATGAACAATTTCATGTGCCTGAGTAACAGCTGGTAACAGTGTTTTTCAGTGGTTTTTTAAATTTATGACATAATTCTGTATTTTACCAATTCATCCCCTCTGGTAGAAGAATTGGTTCTGAGCTAAATTATAATGCTCAGTACCTTTCGGGAAGACATATATTACATTCTTATGTAAATATATATGAGTATATAAAGAATGTATAATATATATATATATATATATATATATATATATCAACATAACATTTAGATCCTTGGAAATAAGGGAAGAGAAATCATAGCACAGTTTTATAAAACTCAATTCATAGACATTTACCCTACAAATCTTTTTGCTTAGTACAATAATATTAAAAGTAGATCTAGTTTCTCTGCTAGTTGGGATAATTTTGAAAACTTACTATTTATAAAAATATCAGCACACACAGGCAGAATATTTTTCTAATCATATACTTGATGCTTTATAGTCACCAAAGTCAATAATCAATAGACTCCAGCAGAGATGAACCAATCATACTCTGTCAAATAACTTCTTTGAGAAATAGTGCATGACAGTGGTGCTTGTAAGACTCCAGAAGAAGCTATTTCGTAGTAGTGATCAATATATCTCTTTTGTTTGCTTAGTGGCTCATATAACACTGGGCAGGTAGGTTGACTTGTGAATTAATGCATGAACTATAACTGCAGAAGACTGATGAAATTAACTCTATACTTATTTCACCTCATGATTTTCATTACAGTCTGCTTATAGTGGATACTGAGAAAATTATAGATATAATAGTCATCACTATGCTGTGCTTAATCACCATGTGTTAAATGCATGTTTGTTGTGAAAGAGAATAATATGTGGCCAATAATCAACCATTGTGGATCTAAAGTAAGGGCAACTTTATATGGCTGAATATGATATTTTGGGTTATGCGCCCCTTCCAATGATGTAGAAAACATATATTGCCCCATCTTAGACATTTATTCATTAAGCAAACATTTGTTGAGAATCTGTGATGTAGATATTATCCTTTTTTTTTTTAAAGATTTTATTTATTTATTTGACAGACAGAGATCACAAGTAGGCAGAGAGGCAGGCAGAGAGAGAGGGAGAAGCAGGCTCCTTGCCGAGCAGAGAGCCCGATGTGGGGCTCGATCCCAGGACCCTGGGAACATGACCTGAACCGAAGGCAGAGGCTTTAACCCACTGAGCCACCCAGGCGCCCCTGTAGATATTATCCTTAAAGAGATAGTACCTGCCTTAAAGGAGCTTTCAGTCTAAAATTGTGCTTATGATAAAATGTGCCCTTAAGTGGGGTGATCTATTCCAAGAGTGTGGTCCTTACACAGAGCGTTCCATGGGTAGACTTGGGGTGCTAAAGGAAGTGCAGCGGAGGAGAGGCTAATGCAGATGGCATGAGGAGTTGTCAAGGCAGACTTTCCAAAGGGAGTGGTATGTTAACTGAATGTTAAGGATAATAAAAAAATAACCAGGGGAAAGGGAGCAGGGGGAATATTTTCCAAGGGTCCAGATGCTTGGCAGAGTATGATTTTTTGCGAGTACTATGTATCATTTGCTGTGTTAGGGCACAAATGGGGGTGGTGGAAATGAAGCTGAAGAGGGTACAGGAGATATACCATGAAGGATCTCTTAAAGATAAAAAATTTGAATTTTATTCCAAAATGAAGAACTTTTAAAAGACTCTAAGTAGGAGAATGACATGATCGGATTTATTATTTAATTGTGAAATATATCATAGACTTAGCAAAGTGTATAAGGCAAATATGGTTTAAAGAACAATTATAAAGCAAACCTCATTTAACTGCCATTCATATTAAGGAATAAATTCCCAGTAAATCCCTATGTTCTCCTTTAGAATCACATACTTTTTCTTCTCCACTAGAGATGACCACTAACTGCTATCCTACCTTTTGTCATACTTGTTCCTTGTTCCTTTGCTTTTCTTTGTAGGCTTTCCATTTTCCAATCATAGTATATGTATATATACATATACTATGATAATTATATATATAATTGAATTTGGTTTGTGTAATATATATACCATATATATATTCTTAATCAACCAATTTTGCTAAACATTGTAAGATTTTTCCTTATTAATGCATATAGTTTATTTATATAATTTTTGTATAATATTCTACTCCATGAATATACTAAATTTACTTTTCCATTTTACTGTTGGTGAATATTTGGGTTGTTTCTACATTGCTTTGCTAGTATGTGTGCATGACCTGGGTTATTTACATATAAAAATAAATAACTGCCCTACTTATTTTGATGTACTCCATTGCCTATGTATAAATTTCTTTCACCTTAACATGTACAACATTCCCATCCATCTCCATTTTAGGAACTGATAATCTTTTGAATTGCTTGGGGATGCTAACGTGCTTCATTCTCATAACACACACTCAAGTGTTTCTTACCTCTGTGATTTACTTCATACTGTCTATCCTGCCCAGATTCACTCCATCCAGCCTTTACTTATTCATTCGCCATCTTTTAAGACCTTTGCAGACCAACAGCAGGGGCACCATCTGGGGCTCGATAGTAAAGCAATGTCTCAAGTCCCACCCAGATCTCTTGACTCCAAATCTTTCAAACAAGATTCTCAGGTGATTTAAACTTTGAGAGGTTCTGCTGAGACTCACTCTAGATTTCTTTAGATGTTATCTTCTTCCAGAAATGTTTCCTGACTCCTTCTAGTGTCATTCCTTTCTAGTGTTCTCACAGTAGCCTAGGCACATCTATCTCATTGCATTACCATGTTTTATTAACTGTTTATGTATCTGTCTCTGCAACTTACTTGTGAGTAATTTGACTCAGATCTAATTATCTTTGAGTTTTCTATCCCTAGCACAGTGCCTGATACATGGTAGCATTACACAAATGTTTGAGTGATTGTTTGTTGAAAGAAAGAAAAAAGAGCAAGAGAGAGACACATGGAAAGACAGAAACAGGCAGAAAAGATAAAATCACAAGCAGAAAAGACACACAGCCAAAGGGACTACACAGAGAAATAACTAGACTACAAAAAATTATACCTGTGGATACAGACTGGAAAGCAGCCTCACAGAGAGTCTACAGACTTATTTAAGTAGACTGAGTGATAAATGTGAAATTGTTGGCCAACACCCTCAGAAACAAAGAATACCTTAATTTCTCAAAAAAAAGTATAGTTTTATTGTTATTGCTTTTGTTGAGTAAATTTTATCAAAATTTGTTTTGCTTTCCTAAACAAAGTGTTCTACTTAATTAGTCAGAGACTGTTCTGAATATTATGTGAAAGTGGATATTCAGGTTTATTTTGAAACTATGGGGACGGAAATAAGAGACCAGTGAGTAGAAAGTAGGCATGATACATAAAAGACCTTTCTGATGATTAGAATTATCTGCAAGTTTGTGCTTTTAGAAGAATAGTAAATTTTCCAGCACTGCAAGTATTTAACCCTCTTCATGGCTGACCAAATATTAAGAACATTTTAGAGGTGCTACTACTTGATGGAGGAGATTGAAGTCAATGACCTCTACAGTCTAGAGTTCTTATGAATTATGAGTCTAGTGTTGTTCAAAGTAGTACAGGAAGAATGAAGATTATAATAAAGATTATAATAGTGGATAACATTTATTGAGTGATTATTTGTGGCACTCACTGTTCAAAGCACTTTGCATGCACTAATTCATTGAATCCTCACAGAAATTCTACTGAGCATTTCCATTTTTTTTCTACTCAACATTTTTTTTTAATTTAAACATATAATGTAACCCCACCACCCTCTCTCAGCAACCCTTCCCCCTGCCCTCCTCGGTTTGTTTTGACATTAAGAGTCTCTTTTGGTTTGTCTACCTCCTGATCCCATCTTGTTTCATTTATTCTTTTCCTATCCCCTCAACACCCCCTCATTGCATCTCCACTTCCTCATATCAGGGAGATCATATGATAGTTGTCTTTTTCTGATTGACTTATTTCACTAAGCATGATACCCTCTAGTTCCATCCATGTTGTCACAAAGAACATTTCCATTTTACAAATGATGAAGCTAAAGCCTGGGAGCTTTCATAACTTGCCCTTGGTTATGCAACTTATGTTGGTAGAGTCCATGGTGTCCAACTTGGGAGTACTTCTTTTTCTGATCACTGTGTTGAATCCTTCTTAGTATTAAAGGTGAAAGTTGGGCTGACTAGAGCCTTAAAACATTGATGTTTGAATTCCAAGTAAGTGTAAAAATAGGAATTCTGAGAAAAGATAACAACATAATCAAAGTAAACAGAGATAGAAATGAGCATAACAGGTTTGTGGAACCAAATACTTTATAAATGAGATGAATAAGAGGATATTCAGAAATTAGTTATTATAGTGCAATATTGTCTTCTTTTTCAATGGCTGCAAGTTACCAAGATGGGAAGCCAAGTCCTTAGGACTTTCTCACCCTCATAAAACCAACATAACTAGCCCCCATATTGTATAAAAATTTAAAGGCTTTTCACCAGTTGGTGGAACTTCAGTCTATATCTCCTAGGAAAATAGATTTGGGACTGTCACTGTTTGAGAGGACCCAAGTAATTTGATGTCATATCCAGAAGAAATAATGTTGTCTTTACAAGTTGCCACTTTACTGGAGCTTATTTGAAGAGTGAGTTAACATTAATTTTACCATATCTCAGATTCTTCATAGAGAATTCTGGGTATTCCAATAAACACTGCTAGAGGAACTACTATTAAAATAGAAGTATGAGATCTTAATGAAAATTTGTTTAACATAAAAAATATTTTCAGATTAGGGCTGGTTGAAAAATTTAGTCCACACTTAAGCAGATTCATAACATGTGATAATCTATATTTATAGTGCAGATACCAGAAATATCTGCTGGATACTTCAAAGTTTTCTTTCTAATTGTACTTTTGGGAGTTGTAGGTGATTTGTTTGTTCTTTAAAGGCCCACTTTTAAGCTCCTTTAGATTTGAGAGTAGATAACTTTGACAATATTGTCTTTAGAAAATCATTTATTAATCTTCAGAATCAGAATAATTCTGCCTTGAAATTTAGTTTAATAAGATTTAATGGTATTGTACTTCCCAACTGCCCTGCAAAAAGGTTGAATAAAATGTGTTAGGCAAAAGCTATGTGAAATAGTGGGTAGAAAACAAATTAAACTGTTTTTCATCTTTCGTGAATTTCAGCTAAATATATCATGTCACGTGTCTGTTCACTGTCCTCTTGCTAAGCAGGTTTGGGTCAGCAATGTAGAATGTCACAGGCAATCAAATCTCATATGTTGAGTTTCTTTTCTAGTCTGGGTCCTGAGTACAGATGTCTGGCTCTGTGTTATAATTTAAGGAGCCAAACACCCTCTGGTTCTCTGCTTCTAAATCTGATATAGTATGTGAAATTCTCACTTACTTCTTTGGTTGAACACTGTTCCTATTAAAATAGAAATGTTGGGATGCCTGGGTGGCTCAGAGGGTTGAGCCTCTGCCTTCGGCTCAGGTCATGATCTCAGGGTCCTGGGACCGAGTCCCGCATCGGGTTCTCTGCTCGGCGGGGAGCCTGTTTCTCCACCCCCTCTCTCTGCCTGCCTTTCTGCCTACTTGTGATCTCTCTCTGTGTCAAATAAATAAATAAAATCTTAAAAAAAATAAATAAAATAGAAATGTTATGAAGTAAATTGGTTGGTTAGCTAACCTGGGAAGCTAAAACTTGAGTTACGGTGTGAATTGGTGATAATGGATGTTGAATCATGGATAACAACCACACTTGGATTAATGTCTTAACACATTAAACTAAGAGACTAAAGGAAGGGGATATATGGGAAAGAATTTTATATGGGTAGGGAATGAAGATTGTGTCAAAGACAGTACCTTTTTTTTTTTTTGTAGTATCCAATATTCACTCAGTGCTTGCTCATTGCCAGGCTTTGTCCTCAGACATTTACATGAATTAACTCATTTAAAATGATGGTCTTACATGATAGCTTTTATTAGTATTCTCATTTAACAAATGAGGAAACTGAGCACAGAGAAGTAACTTGTGCAAGGTAACCTATGAGCCCTGGAATTGAGATTCAAGCCCAGAGAGGTTCAAAACTCATTGTTCCACTCCCCTCCTAGTTGACAATAGTGGTGCAGAAGCGTGTTTGGTTGTTGGCGCCTGGTACACAGTAGGTGTTTATTTAGTGAATGGCGAATAAGTGTTTGAGGCCTTTGTATGTTGATTGCCCAGACTAAAGGCAGGCAAGTCACACAGATCAGCTACTAAAAAAGGGTGAAAGTTTCTATTTGTTAAACTTATCTCTAGAAAACGTTTTTCTAGAGTCTCCAGTCCTGTGTATCCTTTTTCCAGTCGTGCTCTAGACTCAGCTCTTGACCTTCTAGAGAGGAGGAGCAGCCTTTGTTTCCCTGACTGGCTCAGTGTTGCTTCCTTATTGCCATCTCTTCTTCAGGCTGCTATAGCCCTTCCCTATGTCTAGAAGTTTCCTTCTCCCTCTCTTCTGTGCCTTCCCCACTGCCACTGGGATTCTATCTGGAAAATTTCTCCCATCCTTCAAGGTCCAGTTCACACCCACTGCCCTCTGGGAACTCTTGCCCAACTGTCATTCCCACTCCTTCGTTCTCCCAAATTGAAATATGTCTCAATAATATATATCCAACAAAGTGATATGGGCTTTAGTGCCAGACACCTGGCTTTCAGTCTGCTTCTGCCATGCTGTGGAAATTTCCCTGCCAGGGCCTTATTTTCCCTACATAGGACATGCCCCTGTACTTTTATCAAGACAGTACTTTGCTAGGGGTTTAGCAGATTATTTAAAAATTCTCATCATGTAGTTTCTGGGAAAGGAAGAGACCTTGATGTTAGGTCTCATCCTGGCTCTGTCACTAATTAATATTCCTTTGGGCAAGTCTTAAGCTGGCTGAGCTTCAGCTGTGTATGAAGGAGTTGTGATAGATGATGTTTAAATTCTTTTTAACTGTGAAAACTCTGTGTATTAAATTGTACAGATTGAATTAAAGCATGGGATAATACCCAAAAGACCAGGGCCAGTGGACTACCTTAGTGAGGGTAGCCTTGGCCTGTGAAGGGACCTCATGAGAATGGAAAGCAGCTTCATAGACAACCAGAAGGCCAGATGAAGGTTTATAAGGGTCTTGAAGACAGACTTTCCATGCCCAAGTTTGCTCTAACCCAACTTCTTTAGTTATCTTTAGCCTCACATTGTCACTCTAAATCAAAAGATAAGATATTGGAATTATAGGAAGTCACTTCTAATTATTGAGACTTTATTATCCATAAAGGAGGTCACTTTGCACAAGGCAACCAAGTGATTGCATCTACTTTCCAGATTTGTATCTTTCTTTATCTTAAAGTTATCTGTTGTTATCAAAGGGCTAGTATGTACAAATGTTTGCTCATTGATTTACTAATGAGAGGACTCTTTAAAAATTTGCCCTTAGGGGCACCTGGGTGGCTCAGTGGGTTAAGCCTCTGCCTTTGGCTCAGGTCATGATCCCAGGGTCCTGGGATCAAGGCCCACATCCAGCTCTCTGCTCAGCAGTGAGCCTGCTTCCCTCTCTCTCTCTGCCTGCCTCTCTGCCTACTTGGGTTCTCTGTCTGTCAAATAAATAAATAAAATCTTTAAAAAAATTTTTAAAAAATTTGCCTTTAAAAATTATGGTCTCTAAACTGTAATGGGATTTTCCAACATATCAGTTGAAACTATTGGCATTTTGATTACCTTAGATATCATATCAATAGAAGAGATTTGGATAAGGGTTAATGGATATTTTCAATGGGCAGATTACTGTGGTAGAATCTTTAAAGAATGAGTAAGACACAATTCTACCCTCTCTCCAACTCTTTCCTCCTTCCCTCCCTCCCTCCCTCCCTTCCTTCCTTCCTTCCTTCTACCTCAAATATTTACTGGCTGCCTCTTCTGGGCTAGGTACAGCAGGAGCAAAGATAAATTCTATTTAGTCTCTGCCCTTAAGCAGCTCACTACCAAACTTGGGGCCTTTAGATGGGGATAGAAAGGGGAAATACTTATAAATAAATGAATCCTCACATAGGATAGTTGCTTTAGTAGATATTAAGTTCAGGGAACAGTCAATTACAAACTCAACTACTCCATTGGGATTCTGTAGAGAGACATGAGTCTCAGTGTTCTATAGCAGGAGTTCTCAGAATTTGTGGTCTCATGATCCTTTTATACTCTTGAAAATTATTAACCACAGCTTTGGCTTATGTGGGTTATATTCTTGGTATTTACTGTATTAGAAATTAAGACAATAGTTTAGAATATTCATGTAATTCATGTATGAATTAGCAATAGTAAACCCATTACATGTTAACATAATGTATCTTTTTATGAAAACTACTTTTTACAGAACAGAAATAGTACAGTTACAAAATGGAATTGTTTTACTTTTTTGTGAATCTGTTTTATGATTAGTTTAAAAGAAGATGGCTGAACTCTTTTATATACTTATGGCTTTAATCTGTTGTTATAAAACACATCATGTAGCCTCTGGAAGACTTTACTGTACATCTGAGAGTAAATGAGAATGATGACAACAAACTGTATCTTTATATTACTGGAATTAGTTTGATTTTGGGAAGCCCCCTGAAAGGGTCTTGGGGGTCCTTGGGAGGTCTTGTGTACTATAACTTGAGAACCACTTCCCAAAAGCATATGCTGTATGTAATACATTAACATCTTTTATGCATCTAGAATGGTATGTACTACTTTAAAAACACAAAACATAGTGTGCTTGGTTAGTCACAGGAGGAACTCCAGATGAGAAAAACTGTAAGACTGTAACCTCCATGAAGGCAGAGAGATCAGTTTCTCTTTTTCACTCATTACCCATCACAGGGCCTGACATATAGGTGACTTTCTGAGAATCTCAATGATGGAATATTTTATTTTATTTTAAATATTTTATTTATTTATTTGACAGAGAGAGATCACAAGTAGGCAGAGAGGCAGGCAGAGAGAGAGGGGGAAGCAAGATAACCTCTGAGCAGAGAGCCCGATGCGGGACTCAATCCCAGGACCTTGGGATCATGACCTGAGCCGAAGACAGAGGCTTAACCCACTGAGCCACCCAGGTGCCCTGACAGAATGTTTTAATAAGACAGACGTACTTTCACAAGTCACTATAGACCTGGGCAGAATATGGTGAGTGCCACAAATAAAGGTTAAGTGTGTGTTGTGGAATTGGAGGGAGAGGCCATTTTTAACTGAGGTATTAGAAGGGAGTCATGGAGGAGAGGGCATTGGAATAGAGTTGTGAAGATAATTTTGGTAGTCAGTGTTGGAAATGGCAAGGTTACTTCTAGAAAAGGAAATACAATGAGCAAGGAGCAGAGTGGGTTTGGGGTTCAGAAGTTTAAGTTTGTGTGATTTAGAGATGGAGGACATGGCAGTTAGAGATATGGTGGACAAAACAGATTGGAGCCAGACTGAGGAGATTGTGAGTGATCTATGAAGGAATTTTTAGCCTGTCTTTATAGATAATGAGGAGCTATTGCTCTTTTTTGAGCAGGCTTAAGTAAATGATTCTGGCAGCAATGTTGAGAGTAGTTTGGAGAAGAGAGAGGTTGGAAGCAGGATGAGCAGTTAGAGGGAGGAAAGAAATGATAATACAGTTTGAAGAAGAGATAGTAAGGACCAGAATCAGTGGAAAGGGATCCAGTAGATAGGAAGGTCTCTGGACTTTAGGTAATTTGGAGTAAGAAGTCATAAAAGAGACAGTGCTTTAGTCAGTAAGGAAGGGAACTACTGAGTTCTTTATGATTTCATTATAAGCCAATCCATAGCATTAATAAGCAACTTTACACAGATCCTTGGGCTTTGGTTTTTCCATATGTAAAATATAGAAATGGATTGCTTGGGATGCCTGGGTGGCTCAGTGAGTTAAGCCTCTGCCTTCAGCTCAGGTCATGATCTCAGGGTCCTGGGATCGAGTCTCACATCGGGCTCTCTGCTCAGCAGGGAGCCTGCTTCCTCCCCTCTCTCTGCCTGCCTCTCTGCCTGCTTGTGATCTCTGTCTGTCAAATAAATAAATAAAATCTTAAAAAAAAAAAAGAAATGGATTGCTTGCCTATTTGTGTCACAGGAGTCCATGTGAGGATAAATGAGCTCTTTTGACAGAAGGGTGCTCTATTAATCTAAGCCATCAATAATAAAAATAAGAATGTTTGCCAGGTGCTTTTGCTCCTGTGTTGAAGGCTGCTATGTAAATATGAAATATGGTCTGGACCTATTGTCACTGTTAATAATAGTAAAGTCATTACCACAAAATGCCTACACAGCAAAATTCCAAAGTGAGAAGATGAAGCCACGCATGGAAGTCCATTCTGTTTTGTTTATTATGAATTTTGCTTACTGTAAACTATTTTCCTGGTTAGCAGAGAAGTCATTTTAATAGTATTTGGATTTCATTTTATCTCATTATTTGCATCCTTCTTTTCTGGTCAGGTTTTCCATCATTATCAGGGCCCTCATTTTCCTGACTTTTCTCTGTGCACATGGAACAGCATTGTTCCATGTTGTATGTCAGTACTTGCATCTGTGTTCTTGTTAACTGTGGCTCCTTTCATTAACTTAACACATAGCTACATGATATGGTGGTCAAGCATGTAAACTCCAGAGTTAGATTGCTTGGGTTTAAATCCAAATTCTGTTACTTTGTATGAGATCCTGGTTAAGAATGTTACTAATAATGGTGCTGATCTCATAAGGCCATTGCAAAGGTAATGAATGAAAAGCACAGAGCATTAAGTGCTCAGTAACTGCAAGGTTTTGTTTTGGTTTAGGTCAAATTTATTATTATTATCATCAATATGTCTTTTTCTTCATCAGGATCCTTTTCCATACCTTTTTATTTTATTTTCTTAAATTTTATTTTATTTCTTTTTTCAGTGTTCCAAGATCCATTGTTGATGTACCACACCCAGTGCTGCATACAGTATGTGCCCTCTTTAACACCCACCATCAGGCTCACCCAACCTCCCATCCTCATCCCCTCCAAAACCCTCAGTTTGTTTCTCAGAGTCCACAGTCTTTCATGGTTTATCTCCCCCTCTGATTTCCCCCAACTCCAACTTGTATCAACATGGGTAGGACTGGAGGAGATAATGCTGAGTGAAATAAGTCAAGCAGAGAGATTCAATTATCATATGGTTTCATTTAATTGTGGAGCATAAGGAATAACATGGAGGACATTATGTACTTTTATATTCATTATTTGTCTACCAGGAGTTAATTTGTGACCACACTATTAATCAATCAATCACCTTTTCTTTACTGAGAATAACATTTCTTAGTATTTTAAGGAGTATTGAAGAATTCCCCAAATTTTAAATTTTACTTATTTTCCATATATCTGCCTTCCTATCTTTCTCTCTGCTCTTACTGGGCTTTCTTGTATCTAGCAAATAAAGTACTTAATTCTGCTATGAATATAAGGGATCCAATAACTTGTTCTAACCATTGGGCTGGTATTATTTCCCATGGCACACTGCTGTACTCCCACACAATTTTCCTGTAAAGAGAATTTTTTTGCCATCTTCCTTTTTTACTCTAGTGTTTTACTCAGTCTGTTCTCAAGATCTGTAGCAGTCTGTTTCTGTCCTTGCTATTGATCATGTCTCTAAAGGCACTTTCCTATATTAGCTTAGATTCACTGAGATCTATGTGGAACATATATCACGTCCTGGATATACAGTGCATGGCTGGGGCTACAACAGAAACTGCTCTGCTCACCAAACCAAGTCTTGTTTTTTAAATTTATTTAAGAACTTTAAGAGTTTTTAGATGACTGTGGTCCTGCTTAGCATTTAGTCAGTTGTTAAATATCTATTACTATTGTTAAGTAATGTTTATAAATTCCTGTGAGTTTTGGTCAAGTATATCATTGGCACATTCTTCTCTTGTCATGGTTTCATGGACTGAATATTCATCCACCCTTTCTCTCTATATTGTCTCTAACTTCTATGGAACAAGAACCAAATGAAGGCAGTGATCTTGCTTCCTATGAAAGGTTGATTCGTATTTGTTAATAGTGAACTTATTCAAATTGTAGAGGGTGGAATGAAAATGACTTTTGAAAATAGCTGCTAACAGAGGAGGAAAAATGATTGAGTAGTAAGGCAAATCAGAATACATTAGCATTTAATCAGCTTCTTCTTTTACTATTCCAGTATTGAGTATCTGTCTCAATCAGAAAACTGTTTAGATATTGTAGAAGTTGTTTAGATGAATATACCAGGAAGGAGTTTCCCTTTTGGAAATCGTGATACTCAAACTGATACTAGGTCACTGAGATTTCAACTTAGCACCTTGGCTTTACCTATATTTCAGAATGGGGTACACTTACTTTAGCCATCTGTTAGTTGTGTGATCTTGGCCATGTTACCTAGTGCCTGGTCTCTGTTTTCTCATCTGTAAAATGGGACCAACAAAATCATCTGTCTCATAAGGTAGTTCTGAGAACTTTAATTTTCACAAGAGATATAAGCTGTAAGAGATATAAAGTTATTAGAACAGTGCCTGGCACAGAACAAAATTTCAATACCTATTGGCAAGTATTATTACTTACCTGAAATGGTATGGTGGTTAAGAGCTTGATTCTATAATCCGATTGCTAGGTTTGAATTCTAACTCCATTGCTTAGTGCTTGGGTAATTTTGGACTCCTCTTATAACTTCTCTGATCCTCTGTTTCATGTCCAGTTTGGACAATGGTGATATCTGCTTCACAGAGTTTATGTGAGGAGTAAATGAATATCATTTAGTATCATTTTCATTGGCTATTAGCTATTATTTTTTTAATCCTTATGACACATTTAGTAATTATAATTATAAATACTTACAGAGAACTTAGTCTGAGCCAGGCAATATCACAAGTACATTCTATATATTATCTCATTTATTCTTCATAATACTCACAATGACGTAGGTACTATTGTTATTGTAGCCATTTTGCAGATGAGCAAATTGAGGCACAAAGAGGTTAGGCAACATGTTCAAGCTGTAACAGTGAGTGACAGAGCAGAATCTGTAAACTTATGCATTGCACTTTACTGCCTCTTATGAAAATAAAGAAAAAATTTGAATATGATGTCTGGAGAATAAGATTAGGCTGTCAGCTAATGATTGAGGTTTTCACTGTGTCCTATCCTCTTTCAACCTCAAATCTATTCATATAGTGACATAAACCTGGTTAAAATGAAGGTTAGTAAGTAGTACTAAAGAAGAAAAGATGGTGAGATGGTATTGTGAGAGGGGAACCTGCATTCTCTGAGGTTATGTAAGGAAGTGAAGTCTCCAGTCTTTTTTACCCAAGATAAGATCCTGCTGTCTTGGGGATGCAGTGAGAGCAGGGTTTACACAAAGGCTTTTGGTTGTATTTCACTTCACCTTCTTCCCTTCCTGGCTGCTTGCCTCAGTCACTCCATGACACTGTCTGAGGCCCCAAGCAACTGTGCACATTTGTCATTTCTTTCCTTTTAGTTTTTTAAATCTTATGTTGTTGGGATTGATGTTCTGGTGACAGTTGAGATGACTCTGGCCTGCAACCCTGCTCTTACATCCCGTATGGTATATGGAATAGTAGTCACCCACAGCAGGGCATGGCGCACAAGGGCTTCCTCTTTCCAGCCACACAGGTCAGATCCACATTTCCAGTCTGACACTGGGCAAGTAGTTAATGCTTTTAAGACTTAGTGTGTTTATTATGAAATGGGCATGTTTTTGAGAGAACTGAATCTAGAAGACTTTAATACAGAGTTTGGCTAGAGCAGAGAATTGAATTTTGTTATTGTTACTATAATACTTAAAACTGAAAAAGACTGGTTTGCTTTATATTATTACCAAACAGTTTTATTATTGAGATAAGAGAAGAAACTTGGTTGTTTTCATGGCAAATACCAGGGATACGTTTCAATAAAATAAAATTAATTTCATTTTCATCCTCATTAGCATGTAGCCCCTGTTAGGATTGGGAAGAGTAAGCAAAGGAAAAGGTAGAGAGCTAGGGAATGTAAGAAAAAAAATGGTCCATAAGATAGTACTCTGCTCTTTATGTAAATGAGGTAATGTACATGGTTTTCAGATTCTCATTTTTCCTGCAAATATAACATTAAAAAATAATTTCCATAGACATTCTGAGAAGAAGAAAAGCAAGGAATTAGTCAAGGAAAGTAAGGAGAAGAGGAGGTGTTGCATTATTTGTTAAAGAAAGTATAGACTGGGGTTGCTTGGGTGGCTCAGTTGTTACACATCTGCCTTTGGCTCAGGTCATGGTCCCAGGGTCCTGGGATTGTGCCCTGCCTCGGGCTCCCTGGTCAGCAGGAAGCCTGCTTCTCCCTCTCCCACACCCTCAGCTTGTGTTCCCTCTCTCACTGTGTCTCTCTGTCAAATAAATAAATAAAATCTTAAAAAAAAAAAAGAAAGTGCAGACTGGAATGGAGGAAACTGGAATCTGAGCAATTGGACTGTTGGAAAAATGCAAATAGATATTGGAAATGCATATATGTTAAGGGAAAAATGACCAGCCTGATGTGTTGGAATATTTGGGCAAATCAGTGGGGGTTTGAATGCCAGGCAGAGGATTCTAGATGATATCCAGTTGGCCTCAGCCCATCCCCAGCATCAGGGCTTTCATCCCAGAAACTGATTCGCAGGGTAATACAGAAAATTAAAGAGCAAGATTTTCTTTTATTATGTGTGATGTAGCAGTGGTGGATTACTTGGTAGCTCTTGATCTAGGCATTGATACAATGGCTATTTGTGGTAGTCCTTCTTTCTTCCTGGGTTGCAAGCTTGGTCTAGATTATCCATTCATGTTGTGGGTAGATGCCACCATCTAAAGGACCTAGAATTCTCATCACTTCTTTCCATTTCCCCATTCTTTCTCTGGTGTGAGACAATTTGCTCTTTATGACCCTGAAACACAAAGGGGCTTATTACACACTTTCTTCTGGATATCCACTCATGTAAGTGTGAACAGAGACCTTGAGCAGTTTCTGAGGAGCCTCCATCTGAAGTGATTCAGATATGATTTGCCTTTCTGAGGTGATCAGAGTGACTATCAACTCCTGTAACTAGTGCAGAAACGGCTTTTGAATTTGGTCTATGATAAGACTTCTAGCTACATTAAACTTACCGTGTGGGAATAAAGGCCATCTGGAGGTACTGTTGGTTAGGACAGATTTGGTTTTATTTACTCCTTCAGTAAATATTTATCGAACACTACTATGTGCCAGGTTCCTTTGTAGCTGTGGGGAGGCTGTAAGGAATATAATAGATAAAAAAAAAAAAATCATCCCTGGCTTCAAGAGTCCTTTTTGGTTGAAACAGACAGACAATATATCAGATGAATAATTAAAATATATTGTATATTAGATGAAGGAAATGGTCAGAAGAATATTAAAGTGGGAGACTGGTTTAGGGAGAATGGTTTAGGGTTATGATTTTAACTATGGTAACCAGGGAAGGCATCTCCAGAAAGTCATGGAACAAAGACCTTTCATAAGTCCTCATAGGCCTATGTTCCTCCTTCTTTGTAATTCTACGTTTGTCCCTTCTGAAGCTGTATACTTAATAAAAGTGAAAGCACTTCCAGGATAAATGTTCTAAGTCTTCTCTTCTTGGATAAAACCTTTTATGTAAGGGTTTGTCGGTAGCCCTAATTGCTTGGTAGAACCTCCAAACAAATCTCAAGAATCATTTACAGGAGGAAGTAGGGTTGTCAAATTTAAGTTAAATCATTTAATTCTGATTAAGACAAGTTCTCAAACAGTTACTCACAATGGTTTAGCTTTCCCCAAATACATCTACCACTACTTTAAGGGAAAACCATTTAAAACTCTTTTTATTATCTCTCTCTTTCATCAAATTGATTCTGCCTCTACTTAGAAATTATCTGATATTAATTTATAGCAGTAATGTCAGGTTTCAGTTGTTTTCTAAAAATTATTATATGGCTTTCCATGTTTATTTATAACTTAGTATTACATGGATTTCAACACAAATTATGCTTTTCTTTTCATGTAGAAAAGTTTTTGATTCTTGTTTGATTTTTCTCTACTAATTTCCAACTCAAAGTTGCATCTCTGCCACCTTCCACTCACATATACTATATATGAGTAATTTGGCATATTCATTGCAGAGGGAGAGAGAGAGAGAGAAATAGGAGAGGGTGAGAGAGAGAGACGTTAAATATTTCAGTAAAATATGAGAAATATTATTATTATCAGCTGGGCTGTAGTATATTTTGTGGACATATGATAGGGCTACTGAATGTAGTTTAGATGTCAGGGAAAACCTTCCTGACTAAAAATAGTTGGGTAGAAATTAGCCAGATGAAGGAGGGGGTTGGTGGAGTAGGAGAAAGTTCTAGACTGAGGAAACAGCACTTGTGAAGGTTTATAGGTGAAAGTTGTATGTGAGAGAGAGGGATAGTAAATGATGCTTATGAAGTATGCAGGGCCCAAATTACATTATGAAGAGCTTTATCCTCCATGTTCATTATGATGCAGGAGAGTTTTAAACAAAGGGTTGAATGAAGGCTTGATCATATTTGAGTATTAGGAGAATGCTCTCTTGCTGTGTGGAAAATGTTTAGAGAAGGCTACTACTGACGGTGAAGGGACAATGTGGCTGTTGTAGGGGTCCAGGAGAAATACAAAGGTGGCCTGGCCTGGCTCTGTAGAGTCAGAAGAGAAGGCGGATGTGTTAGAGGGATATTTAGGCAGTAAGTAGAATCTACAGCATTTGGAAAATGAGGGGAATGAGAGAGTCAGACACGATTCCTGATGCTGGCTTGTGTGGGTGGTGGCTGCAATTTTAGAGGAAGAGAACACTGGAGGAGGAGCAGGCTTGGAAGGAAGATGAATTCAGCTGTGGTCATGTGGAACTTGAGCTACCCTGTAGGCAGTTGCATGTGTGTGTTTAAAGTTTAAGAGACAGGCGTGGGCCACAGATTATGTTTAGGCTTCATCAACAAGCAGGACACTGTAGCTTGGAAGAAGAGAGAATCTAGGGAGAAGCCTTGATGAATACTGACGGAGAAGTAGGAGGGTAGTAGTAATAAAAATGATAAAAGCTAAAATGTCAGGATGTCTGGGTGGCTCAGTGGGTTATGCATCTGCCTTCGGCTCTGGTCATGATCTCGAGGTCCCGGGATCAAGTCCTGCCTTTAGCGTCCTGTTCAGCAGGGGGTGGGGGTGGGGTCCTGGTTCTCCCTCTACCTGACACTCCTCCCTGATTTTGCACTTGCATGCATGCACTCTCTTGCTCTCTCTCTGATAAATGAAAAAAAAATAGGAAAAAAAGGCTTAAAGGTATATTACACTTACTGTGTGCTCAGATTGTTTCATGTACTCTTACACATATTAAATAAATTTAACCTTCTCAAGAGGTGCTACTGTTATCCCTGACTTTATAAATGGAAAATATGTGGTTTACAGACCATCACATGACCAGTATATGGCAGAGCTGATTTAAATCTAAGTAATCTCACTTTAGAGTTTGTGGGCTCTTTCTCTACATTCTTCTGAAAACTGTGGGCATGTGCTATCTAGAAATTCTGGGAAGGGAAGGAGTCACTAGCATTGTCATTGTCCAGAGGCCAAAATCAGGGCCAAAAGTTGTTCATTAGGCTTAATGACATTTGCCCTTAGTGAGAACTTGTTTGCTATTGTGATGGTCCAAAAAGATGGGTCTCAATAAGTTGAGGGCCTATGGGTAGATTGAGCAAATGAAGACAGCAAGTAGAGATGATGCTGTCCAGCAGTCTGGCTGGGAAGATGAGGAGAGCAGAGTTGGGGGATTTTAGATGACAGACCTGGGATAGGGAAAAAAGTCACAGACACGACTTGATATGGAGGTAGAACAGAGGTTCTTCATGAGAGCAATAAATTTGTGAAACATTGTTTTTTGTTTTGTTTTGTTTTTTGGAGGATGCAGATATAGCCTAAAATACTCATAAAAATATCCTTGCTGATGAATTATAGAATTTTTTGCTTTTTAAAAATCTCTGCAGCTATACAGTGATTAGTTGACAGTATACCAGTAGCTATCAGTCAGTAGCATTAAATTGGGTTGCAAAACCTATGGCCAGAAACAAACTGATTTGTGCCTTCTCTCTTAAGAACTGGGGGGAACAAATGCATTAAAAATTTTAAGCAAACACAAATGGAGTGCTCTCACCCAGGACAAACGACAATCCTCTTTTAGTACATTTTACTCCATTTGATCACTTCTTTACATTTATTAATCTACAATTACAGATGGCAAAGATTGCCTTGGGGAAGTTTTCCTAAAGATTACTTTAGCTTGTAACTTCAAATCTAGCTTAATTTTGATCTAAGGCTTTTATCTAGAAGGTTAGCTGGACTACCATACCTGCTATTACCTCCAGATTATTAAGGAGGTCTTGTGAAATATTTTGTGGAAATTTACAGCCTGAGCTGGCCTATTTCTCTGTGGGAATTTAGGACATAGGAAAATGTCACAGATGCCACACTGGAACTATGTTGTGTCAAACCACACGCATTACCTTCATACAAAGGTGACTGGGATATGTTCTGTAAAATTCGATGTAATTTGTTGGGTGGCATTCATTTCTTTTTCCATTACAGAGAGCTGAGATTATGGAGAGTACTTTTTTTTTTAACTGAATCTGAAAAGTGTGTTCGTTCCGTAAGTTTTTTTTTTCCCTATCTTAAATCATCATGAGACTGATGAGTTTGTGATTTGTTTTTAGAATAGTTAAGAAAAAAATCTCCCTACTGATGACAGGTGATTTATAAAATGATGCATTTAAATGTAAAGTTGCATATACTGTAAAGTTTTGCTTAGAATAAAATTTATTTAAAGTTTAATTAAATTTGTTTAAACATAAAATGCACTTAAATGTAAACTTATTGTTTTTAATGCTTTAGTTTACTTATACCTCTAGTTTGTGTCTTTTGACACATCCACATCATTTGAAACATCCATAGTGTATTTGCATATTGTTTGGGGGGAAAAAACCATGTGTGCCATTAGTGGAGTTTTGCTCTCTGGGCTAAACGCTTATTTTTAGGAAAACAATGTAAGATTATCAGTTAGTCACTTAAGAGTCCTATTTCCGTATTAATAAAGGAAAAAGGAAGAGAAAGCAAGATTAATCATAGAAAGATACAGTTAAGGATTAAGTGAATTTTAGTTACAACTCAGCAAAAGCATAAGCTAAACCAGTTAAATAATAATTTTGGTATTTTTTTTCCTTAACAGGCCTTGTAGATAATTATACTTGCTGAATCATTTATCATGTTATACATTTCCCCACATTAACTATAAAACATATTTCACAAGGTTCATTTCATGATTTATTTGTTACTCTTAATAAAAAATGCTTGAGCCGTCCCCTGTTGAAAGAATTCAGTGACTGTTTGCTTGAGGAAACTCTCAGTACCTGTTCTTTGTTAAATGAAAAACAGGGCAATGAAGCCAACTGAGAGCATTTTTCTTGTCAGTTCAGCAACCAATCATGAGAGTGAATGAACACCTATGTTCTCATGCTGTACCTCTTAGTGGCCTTTCCTGAGCATGATAAACAGAGGTGTGGTGTTTTTCCCCCCAGTCTGGCTTATTAGACTATACTCTTGACCTAACAGGCTAATATAAGGGTGAGGAGAGGACTCTGCACTCATATTCAAACTTGGATGTGGTTATACATCATGTTCAAGACATACCCTATGTTCTCTATTTTGCCCCTGTGCCATTAGGTAAGGGAATAAATATCCCTTCCTCATTTTGGCGGCTGCCTGCCTTGTGCGAAATTGTCTCCTTCTTTGGAAAAGCCTGTTTTCTGGCTTCATGCTTTATTTAGTGAGAGCTTGAGAAAGTGTTTGTTTTTAAGAACTTTCCTGATGGTTTAAGTCAACCTTGAGAGAGGGAGGCATTGTTCTTCTTACTGTCCTCACATCTCTCTCTCTAGCTGCCCTATAAAGATTAGTAGTTATCTTAGATGTTTAAAACATATATAACATATATAGTGACCTGCACTCTATCTCTGAGTTTATAGATTTATTATAGGTCATTTGCAAAATTAATATGCTGCTTGTCAGTATTTGTTTCATTTTTAGTAAAATTTTTTCAAACTAGTATTCATCCAACAGATACTAACTGAGCATCTGTTACATGTTAGACATTATATATTAATGCTAGGATGAACATGAATAAGGTATGGCTTATAGATGATCTCTTTGTATCTAGAAGGAACACCATCAAGTATATTTTACAAATTTAATTAGTTTAGGATTTTGACAATAAATTCAAGATACTTAACCCATCATTATGACCATGTCAAATTAACATGTAGAAATGAAAGCAAACTCCTTAGCCATGATTCCTATAGCTTTTTTTTAGTTTGCAGTAGAACTTCCCCCACATGTGGAAGAGCAGAAAGGGAAAAGTAATGACAAAGATGAAATTTATCTTGAAAACCTGTGGCTTGCATCTGCTTTTGTTTCACTCGTGGGTAGTTTGTAAATCCTGTTGAGTTCATAAAGCTAAGAGGTTCCTGAGCTTCTCATGAACTTCTACTTGAACACAGAGAAACTAAAAGTAAGTGCTATATTATGATTACATTAATTTCACTAGAGAAACACTGATTATGCTGAACAACCAGCACAATATACCTCTATGTGAATTCTCATGCATGCTGATGCTTATTTTAAGGGATAAAAGTACAAATATACACATACTTATACAAAGCATGTACACATATATTCTCATGAGTTCTCATTGGTGGCTCACCCTAACTGAACTTTTCTCAATTAAAGATGCCAAACTCTATTAAATTAAAGATGTAGAAAATAGATGCCTCTCAGTCCTTATTCAAGTAAGAAACAATTGTTTTACTTCTTTGCTTATATTTATAACTTGGGGCAAAATACCATTGAAAATAATAGAAGACATTCTTTTTTTTTTTTAAAGATTTTATTTATTTATTTGACAGACAGAGATCACAAGTAGTCAGAGAGGCAGGCAGAGAGAGATGAAGGGAAGCAAGCTCCCCGCTGAGCAGAGAGCCCGATGCGGGTCTCCATCCCAGGAGCCCGGGATCATGACCTGAGCCGAAGGCAGAGGCTTTAACCCACTGAGCCACCCAGGCGCTCCAATAGAAGACATTCTTAAAATATGATGGGTTTTCCCAAAAGGGTGCTTGCCTACCTGCCTTCCTTCCTTCCTTCCTTTTCATTTTAGGAAGACAGAAATGAGGTGACTTGTAAAGACCAGAGAATGAGGTTATATTAAAACTAAGAGAAGAAAAGGCAAATTTGTGACTCTGAATTTCTGCATAAGGGCAGGGCAGATGGCACAGTGAAGAACCGACTCATAGGAATAGGCAGAGAGGAGAGTAGTCATAGTGTTGTAAGCCCAAGTTGGGATATCTCATTGCTACTAGCCTAGACTAAGTTCAGGACCTTGCCTTTGCTTATGGTAATAGGCTGTGGATAGTAAAACGTATCTTCCTCTTCATAATCAGTGATAGTTTCCTATTTAAATAAAATTATAATGTAACAGTGCAATTTAGCGTCTAGGGTAATGTGCCTTTAAAAGCTCTATAGTTGTGGGCACCTGGGTGGCTCAGTCAGTTAAGCATTTGACTCTTCATTTTGGCTCAGGTCATAATCTCAGGGTCATGAGATTGAACGCTGTGTTGGGCTCCGTGCTGAGTGCAGTCTGCTTGAGACCTTTTCTCTCTCTCCATCCTTTTCCCCCACCCCTGCTCGTGTGAGTGCTCTCTCTCTCTCTCTGAAATAAATAAAATACATATAGTAATAATAATAATAATATGAAAAAGGGTAGTACTAAGATATTCATGAATTAAAAACTTCTATGCATTCATCCAACTAATTAAGATATGTTTAAATACATCTATGTTTGTGGAGCATGTTTTACTGATAATAGAACTTATTTATTACATTTTATAAATATTAAATAACTATCAAGATTTTGGAAAAAATAGTATTTAAAATGTACAGTATTATGCTACTTAATTAGCATATGCAAGATACCAAGATCATGTTATTTTTCAAAGAACTGTATTTAAGGGGCATCTGGGTGACTCAGTTGTTAAGTGTCTGCCTTCGGCTCAGGTCATAATCCTGGGGTTCTGGGATCAAACCCTGCATCAAGCTCCCTGCTAAGGGAGTCTGCTTCTCCCTACCCCACTCCCTCTGCTGTGTTCCCTCTCTCACTGTGTCTCTCTCTGCCAAATAAATAAATAAAATCTTTTTTAAAAAAAGAACTGTATTTAATGCAAGAGTGAAACTGGTGAATGTTTAAACATTTGCAAAAGAAAGTAGTGATATAAGTAATTCAGAGAAAAATGTCAGATACTACAAGATAGAATTTTCATGAGGTCTTACTGGTTAAAACACCATGTTGGTTCCGACTGAAGAAAAAAATTGTAGTTTTTAAACCTCAGGTTGGGGAAATCTATACTAAAAAGAAAAAAAAATCAAGGTATTCCATATTTGATAAACTTTAACTTGGAATATTAAGGGTTCCCAAGATTTGTGAAATTTAATGAAGATTTTGAGTTTAAATCAAATGGGCTACATACTACATTATATTTATTTATTTATTTAAATATTTTATTTATTTATTTGACAGGCAGAGATCACAAGTAGGCAGAGAGGCAGACAGAGAGGCAGGCAGAGAGAGAGGAAGGGAAGCAGGCTCCTTGCCAAGCAGAGAGCCCGATGTGGGGCTTGATCCCAGAACCCTAGGATCATGACCTGAGCCGAAGGCAGAGGCTTTAACCCACTGAGCCACCCAGGCGCCCCCATACCACATTATATTTAAAAAGTTCTTGTATATAACATGTACTCCTGTCACAGAGTTATAAAAAAGTTCTTAAAGTAGATTTAAGAATGCTAAAAGTATCGCTTCTCGGCTTTTTGGCTAAGATCAAGTGTAGAACGTTCAAAGTAAAATAACAAGTAAGAAGTTGGCTAAATACATTCATTGTATAGATTTGAAGTCAAGTAAGCATGTATATTTCCTGTGCTACTAGGCATATTTATACAACTGTTAGCATGGACAGTTTATTCCATTTTTTGTTAGCAATTTGTCTCCATACTGAATGTGGTTGGCTCTTAGTTATTATTTGTTATTGCTTAATTTTCTTCCTAGTAGTAGAAAGATCTATAGACTTGTACTTGGTAGCTTTTCAGCTATTTCATCTTAAAAATGTAGTATAAATTGACCACAGATGACTCTAGTAATGTACTACTCTAAAGGGAATTTGGTCTGTAAAACACCTTTCTTTTTCAATACTCAGGGAGAGTTGCAAGAGAAAAGGAGAAGCTATAGTGAACCATTTTGCCTTTAAATCTCTTTTAGATCACTCTTTCCCCAGCTTTGATCCTCACCACCTCTCAGTTAAAATATTGCAGTTGTCTCCTTCCTGGCCTCTGCCTCAGCTCTCTACCCACTTGAATCGACGAGACACTGATGTCAGAGTGAATTTTCTAAAATATATTGGACATATCTTCTTCCTGTTTACATGCATCCAACAGGCTTTTCCCCTGGAGTCCAAATTTCTTACTGTAGTAGCCAAGTCATATTATAGTCTTGCCAGCCTTATTTCCTGTCCCTATGAATCTGAAATCAGTTATTCCCTGAACAAGCCTTATCCTTCCATGCATTTCCTTCTGACTGGAATATTCTGTGCTTCCCAATTCCAGTCTTCGTGTAATGACATTCACTTTGCAGTGTCACTGACTCCTGGAAGGCCTTTCTGGACATTTTCTCACTTAGCAAAAGTAATGCTCTCTCTCTCTCTTTTTTTAATCCCCAGAGCTCTTTTGACTGAGAAATTCTTAAGGGTAGGATTATTTTCTTCCTACTAGTCCTCTGGTGTACTGTATGAACCTATTAGGTGATCAGTAAATATTGGTTGACAAATGATTAAATTCTGCTTGGGGTTTTTGGCTTATAAATTCACTCTATATTCTTTTTTTTTAAAGATTTTATTTTATTTGACACAGAGAGGGGTCACAAGTAGGCAGAGAGGCAGGCAGAGAGAGAGGGGGAAGCAGGCTCCCCGCCAAGCAGAGAGCCTGATGCGGGGCTTGATCCCAGGACCCTGAGATCATGACCTGAGCCAAAGGCAGAGGCTTAACCCACTGAGCCACCCAGGTGCCCCAATTCATTCTATATTCTTTTATTTGCATATAATTTTATCTATTTGACACTGGTTAAATATATATTAGTAATCTAAGTGATTGTATCATTAAGGAAAAAAGGTGAAATGAATTAAGGCACAAGAATCTACTAAAATTGTATTTTACTTAGAAAAAACTTTTAACTATGACAAAATAATGTTCTGATTTAAATTTTATTTTAAAATGTTAGATATAGTCAAATCTTTCTAAAATCTATTTGAATTCCTAGATCTAAGGACAAGTGTTTTGCATAATAAACATTCAAAAACACTTAGTTTTTTAATTACTTAGACCACGTTTTTATGAAATTTGAGAAGTATCTCATGTCATACTCACCTAAAGATTGCTGAATAGTATTATTTGTTGATGATGTTAATTCAAGAAATGAGAGATAGCATAGTATGGTGGTCAAGCAAACTGACTTTAGAATCAGAGTGGGTTTAAATATTAAGTTTAATTATTACTGGAATAAATTTGAGAAGTTACTGTACCTTAATTTCTTTTTCTTGTAAGTGGAGATAATAATGATAGTCTTCCTCAGGAGATTGTTTTGTGAATTAAATGATTTATTTCATGTAAAAGTACTTGGACAGTAAGGCACTTTTATATAATAGCTAACGCTTACTGATTTTCCAGTAAGGTCAGTAAGCGTTAGCTATTATTATTATTCGTAAATTACTTTGCTCTTTTCCTCCATGCTCTGTGAAACCTCACTTATTCAATTATTAGTGTAGTGTTCTTTATCCTTTTGTAGGAGTATTTTCCAGTTCAAATTACAACTTTAGTTGGAAACTCAGGAATACAGAAGGTTGAATTAAAATTACAATGAAAGGAGAATTGGAAATTAGAAATTAAATCGAACTTCCTATTTCCTTTGTATAAAAGTTCATATCTAAAACAGTTTGCTGAGGCACCTGGGTGGCTCAGTGAGTTAAAGCCTATGCTTTCAGCTCAGGTCATGATCCCAGGGTCCTGGGATTGAGCCCCACATTGGGTTCTCTGCTTGGCAGGGAGCCTGCTTCCTCCTCTCTCTCTCTCTGCCTGCCTCTCTGCCAACTTGTGATCTCTGTCTGTCAAATAAATAAATAAAATCTTTGGAAAAAAAATAAAACAGTTTGCAATTTAGAAGTCAATATGCACTGAGTGCCATAGCCAAAGTATGGGAGCCTGTGCAGAATATAAACTAAAAAATTATCTTAAAATGGACAACTCTTTTGATGAAGAGCAAATTTTTAAAATATGTTTTAGAGGGTATTCAGATTTCTAAGTAGGTGAGGAAATTTACAGACAAGGGTTCCTGACAAGGGGACTAAGAAATGGGGAAAAACAAATTGATTAATAATGCTCTTTATGATAGAATATTTATGATAGATTTTATAGAGAATATGACTTTTTATGTTTCTATCCATAATGATTAGATTATTTGAGCAAAATGAACAGAAGATAATTCCTCAGAGGAAGGAGAGATGAGTCTGAATAAATGACACTATTAATATCTTCCCAGCTTTAACCATACCTCTGCCTAAATAGTACCTTTTTTCCCCAGACACCTCTTTCTAGTAACTGTCAGAAGTTGAGTCTATAAACTAAATATTATGAAGGTGATATAGTGTAAGGGATTTGAAAACAGACTATTACTCAGATTCAAATCTTGTTGCTGCCATTTATAAGTTTTATGATTTGGGCATTTTTGAATACATTACATCTGTTTTCTATGTAAAATTTCCCATGTACAATAGTACATAAGAGATAGTGTTGTGTGGACTGAGTGATAAATGTATGGGTCTAGTGTCTAGCATACAAGCAGTTAATAAATTTGGTTATCATCTTTATATCTTGTCAATTCTGCTATTAAACTAGCTTCTATAATGCCTAATATGACCCCTCTCTTTGACTCTGATATTGCTTCTGTAAAACATTTAGAAACTTTCCACGTAAAACAAAGAGAAGCTGTACAATATTTTCAAGTTTACCATTTAGAATGGGTCAATAACAGACTAAGTATTTGTTCAATCCTGAATTTCAATGATGGCAAAGAAATATTCTTGCAGTAAATGATATCAAGTAATGAATTTTTTAGAAGGGAGTTACTTCTCTTTAGATTAAGATAGGCATTGTTTTCATACATACTTTTTCAAAGTATATATTGTTTGGTCATTCAAGACTCTTAATTATCCCAGAATCAACTTATGAGTTTGTACATAATAAATAATATAGTATTGACTATAATAGTAATAATTTTTGATAATTCCATTATTATATGGCATCTTCCAGCCAGGCGCTGATGCCACAGGGACTATGGCAGAGAATTCTGTCTGTCTTTAGTACAATTCTTTCCAAATTATGTTATCTTCTCTCTGGGACTTTCAGGTTTTGTTTAGACTGTTGTAGGAGAGGTTGTGATTGTAAAATCTGGTAGACCTGGCTTAAACTCTGATTCTGACATTTACTTGTTGAATGATCTTGGACAAGTTACTTCTCCAAAATGCTCAACACAAATTGGTGAGGTATAAATATGATTACATATATAAAACATTTGGCCCAAAGTCTGGCACAGCATTGGCAAACACTGTTTCTAATTTATTTCAGATTTGTAAGTTGCCTGGGGTGCCCTGAATTTATAATGGAAATGAAATGTGAGACCACATTGAGAGGTTTAGGGATTACACAGATCTTGCTCCTGAGGGACCATAAAGAAGACAGCAGAGAGAAAGTTTACCTTTTATTAGCAGCATTTTCTGTACAGCATGTGTGGTGGATTTCAGCTACATCTCCTGCTATGATAAATGCCATTTCTCAAAATGAACTTTTTTTTTCTACGAGATCTGGAGAGTAATTTTTTTTTCTTTCCCAGCCTGACTATATTCAATTTGGAATGACTTTGGTGAGCATCTAGGCTACAATTATTGACTGTAAATTGTCCAGGAAAGAGAAATGTAAATTGTCCAGAAAAGAGAACTGGGGCTTCTCTGGGCCCAAAGGTGGGTCAGTAATAAGATGCTGTGATAGGACAGGGGATAATATTAATCTGAAACAAACCCTCTGAAACAAACAGCAGCTATTGCTACTGACATTTCAGAACTAGGTAGTCAGTCCTATGAATAAGTGTGGACTTGAACTTGAATTCTGCCATGGCAGTGCCTCGCAGATACTGATTCTTCTTCCTTTTTAACTTAAGTAGAAGGCTTTTAGACTTCTGTATAGGCAACGGTCAGGTTGGGTTGCCTCCTCCTGGCCAATTAACTTATGTTAGAATTCATAACTTCATGTCTCCTTTTTTTGTGCTGCCTTATTCTCTGAGTTACATAAATAGAATCTCTGCAGAATGTGTGCTAGAATTCTCTGCAGAATGTGACTAGATTATGTTCTAAAATATTTCACATGTAAGGGATGCAGTCTCCTGAGAAATGAGAAGCTGATGAAGAAAAGAAATTTCAAGGGCAAACAAATACAAAATTTTCAGATCTGTAAACAAAATTGTCAGAAGCTGTTCCTTAAATGGTTTCTCATGACTCAAAACATGCCATAGTGCTTTTAAATATGTGCATTAATTTGGGGCTATAGTTTAGTTACTATATATCAAGACAGATGATTTTACGGAATTATGAACATTTGATTTACTGTGGTATTTAAAATTTATCTGTTAATTTTTTACAGAGCTTCATTTTATTTATTTTTTATTTTTTTTAAAAGATTTTGTTTATTTATTTGACCGACAGAGATTACAAGTAGGCAGAGAGGCAGGCAGAGCGGGGGCGGGGGGGAAGCAGGCTCCCTGCTGAGCAGAGAGCCCAATGCGGGGCTCGATCCCAAGACCCTGAGATCATGACCTGAGCTGCAGGCAGAGGCTTAATGCACTGAGCCACCCTGGTGCCCCCAGAGCTTCATTTTAAAAGGAGGTATATTACAAATGAAAGCAGTGTATATCTGTCTTAGAGTTACAAAATAGGTTTGCAATTTGTGTAAGATGTTTGGTAAATCTACCCACATAGATTTCTTATTATCCAAAACTAAGTCACTGATGTCATTCTTTCTGGCAATAAATGTGGGTACTATACTTGATTTGGTATTAGATTATTTGGGAACCTGGAATAGACTAAACATCACTCCTGAAAATGTGAACAAGTAAAATCACTGCAGGCTCTTATTTAAGGTTTGGAAATATAAGAGGCTGTCATTGGAATTAACCTTCTAACAAGCAAGGTGTAGAGGACCTTATCTATTTGGTCTCATAATTTCTGAACTATGGATTGGGAGATCTATTTTTGAATTAAAGACTATGTTGATTGGAATAACATATCTAGTCTGATACTTGCATTTTATAGATGCGAAAACCACAGATTTGACAGGTTAACTGATTTGTCCAAAGTCATGTAGCCTCTTGGTAACAGAGCTAGTCTCTTGCTTCCCCAAACCACTGTTGGTCTCTTTATATTTGATTAGTCATTACTTTCGAAAGTCTCCTCTGAAGAGACAAATTTTCAGAAAACCCAAGTCTGCAGCAGAGATTAAGAAGGGCCTGGGTATAAGTACTGTATTTTGGAGGTCATTCCAAAGGACAGGAGTGAGGGAGATGGAGAATAAGAGAGGGAACAATGTCTCTGCCACGGGCAGTGGGGACTCGTTTGGTTAAGACCTCCTGAGAGGCAAACATGAAGTATCTCAAGGATGTTTGTTTAAAGACCTGAGCCAAGAAGGAGTGTTTGGGAGCAATGGCTGCTGTCCCTTGTTGGTTGAAGGTTGTCCCTGAGGATATTAACTCCTCCAGCACTTTCAGGCTGATGTTGCTCAGAGACCCAACTGGCTTTGTTGGAGTTAGAGAAGGCCTGGAGTAAGAGAAGAAAGACAATAAATTTCCCATTCTTTACTCACACTCTTTTAGTTGAAATTATATATCAAAATATATCTAGCATTTTAGTATCTTGAAACTTTGACCTGAAGAGTGAGTGTTGATGATCCCTTCTGCTATTTAACTTCTGAGACACCCTGTGACTCACTGGTCCAATAAATGCGGACATTTCCTCTTTTCCACGTCCAGTTAGAAGGACATTTTATGGATAACCCAGGCTGTACTACTTTGGTTTTCAAGTGAAGAATTGATATATAAAGGGGTTAAACAACCTGCTCTTATCCCACAACTACTAACGTTCTTCCTTCCCATTTATACTGCCTGGTTATTTAGCTTTTCAAATGGATTTTCTTACAGATTATTGAACCATTAAGTTCTATAGATAATTTGAGTTGCATTGGTTAAGACAATCTAATGCAGCCAAATTTTTATAATTCTAAAAATTTCCTTGATTTTTTTTGTGTTTTAGCGAGTTTCTCCATACATCCCAAATAATAGTACTCCTTGGGAAAAAAAAAAAGTGATATGCATAAGTCATGTGATTTCTTTTAGAATTTTGTTTATTTTATAGTGATTACTGATATTTCATATTCTTCATAAAATCAACTGTGAGTAGAGTAGAGGCTGTATTAAGTTGTATAGTGTATCCTCAAAATTCATGTCTACCCGGAAGCTGTGGATGTAACTTTATTTGGAAATAGTGTCTTTGTAGGTGTAATCAAGTTAAGATGAGATTATATTGGATTGGGGTGGGCCCTAAATCCATTATAACTGGTGTCCTTATAAGAGGAAATAAATTTGGACACAAGGACACAGACACACGGGGAGAAGGTTATGGAAAGATAGGGGCAGAGATTGAAGTGATGCATCTGTAAGTCAAGGAATGCCAAGGATTGCCAGCAGACATCAGAAGCTAGAAGAAGCAAGGAAGGATCCTTCCCTAGAGCCTTCAGAGACACCATGGTCTTGCCAACACACTGATTTATGACTGATAGCCTCCAGAACTCTGAAAGAATAAATTTCTGTTGTTTTAAGCCAAGCTTATGGTACTTTGTGGCAGCCCTAGGAAACTAATACAGATGCTAAGATAGTGTGGCAAATAATTTTCAGGATTATTTATAGTATCCATATCTATCCTGGGAGAGCTATGAGGACAATCAGTCAATACTGGTTCTTGAGTACTAAACAACTGCTCAGGAACATTTTAGAATGATAAGAGGGTACAAAGGAAGAAGACAGAGTTTTAACTCTCAAGGAATTCATAGCTGATTTCTGGAGATAAAACAAACACTACAAAACAGAAAGCATAATTAGTAGCTAATGCCATACTGACTAGAAGTGCTATAAGATTTCAAAGAAGGAAGGCTTTCTTGTGGGTTTCAAAGGTGCATTTGAATTCAGCCTAGCATGGTGGCAGGACTTGTAAAGGAGAGCACAGAAGTGGATGGTGGCCATCTTCTAGGGAGAGGAAAGAGCATAAACAAAAGCACAAAGGTGGGAAAGAGCTTCATAGGCCTAAAGATGATCTCACTGGAGTGGAGGTGAGAAAATTGGGACCAGGGAAGAGACTACAACGCAAGAGGAAGAGTAAAACTGCCCAGATTCATAGCAGTGTTCCAGAAAACTTGTGATGACAGATGGTTTTGGGATACAACTTTACCGGATGATAAAACATGCTGTCTGGTAGTGGTGGACACTCCTCTTTGGGGAAAAATCCTGTTTTGAGTTTGCCAATAATCCACTGTTTTATGACTTCTAGTAGAACATAGCTCTTATTGGGTCTCACATTGGATTAGATCAGAGCTTGAATTCAGATTGCTGGATTCAGAGTCCAGAGTGCTCACCATTACACAGTAACCCCTAGATCAGAGCTTGAAAACGGATTTTTTTTTTGGCAGGATCCATGTATAGTAAGGTCGTACCTTGTTTAAAAAATTTAAATATTAATAAGTAACCATTTAAAATCCAGAGATTTTTTTTAAAGATTTTATTTATTTATTTGACAGACAGAGATCACACAAGTAGGCAGAGAGGCAGGTAGAGAGGGGAGGGGAGAAGCAGGCTCCCTGCCGAGCAGAGAGCCTGATGCGGGACTCGATCCCAGGACCCTGGGATCATGACCCAAGCCGAAGGCAGCGGCTTAACCCACTGAGCCACCCAGGCATCCCTAAAATCCAGAGATTTACCTACTTATATAAAATTATAAAATCTGAAGCATCAGGTGGGCATTTCTATCATGGCAACAACCAGCTACAGTTATTGCCATTTAGATGGTTTCTGTGTTGTCCAGGTTGCCCAGAACCAACTCAGCTGCCCCATGCATCTCTGTCACTTGTTTAGCCCCTGTGGGCATTTGAATTTGCAAGCCCCAGACTAAAATGATCTCTGTCTGCTGTTACTGCTTTCTGAGTCAATGGCTATTTTCTTAACTGTGGTGAAAATAACATTACCTAACTTTTGGCCAATTCTGAGTAATTGCAAATTCATTTGTACTTTAAAATTGTAAAATTGTAACATATTTCTCTTTAACTTATACTTTTTTAGTCTTTGTGTGTGTATAAGGAGAGAGAAGAGAGAGAGAGAGAGAAGAGGAGAGAGAGGAGACAGATCATATCTTATTAAATTTACTATGAAATTTCAGTGGAAAAAGATAATTCTTATGTAGATATCATTAGTCATATGACCAATTCACATTTATATTTATATGTCAGTATTCTCTCTCTTAATAAAAAGTTGGTTTTCAGGGACGCCTGCGTGGCTCAGTTGGTTAAGCGGCTGCCTTCGGCTCAGGTCATGATCCCAGCGTCCTGGGATCGAGTCCCACATCGGGCTCCTTGCTCGGCAGGGAGCCTGCTTCTCCCTCTGCCTCTGCCTACCACTCTGTCTGCCTGTGCTTGCTCTCTCTCTCTCTCTCTCTCACAAATAAAAATTGCTCACCTTTAAAAAAAAAAAAAAGTTGGTTTTCAGTTTTTTGGTTAGTTTTATTTTAGAATAGAGAAACATCCACAAATACTGGGTTTCATCTTACTGTAAAAATACTTTCATATGCAGATGTTACTTTGGTACATGCAGTAAGTCATCTATTTACATATGTGTTACTAAGGATCAGATATGCCATATGCTTCCTCTCATTCTCTTTCTCTTTTTTTCTTTGTTGTGTCATATAGTGTTGGTTTTATGTAATTTGTGTTGCTTCTGGAAAAGTGAAATCAGCTTTATATAGGGAGTAGTGCTAGTCTTGGTCTACAAAAGCATTTTAAAATTAAGCTTCTTACTTGAATTCTAGTGCTGTTAACATACAGCGTTCTATTAGTTTCAGGTGTACAATATAGTGATTCAACAATTATACATATTACTCAGTGTTCATCATGAAAAGTGTACTTTTTGATCCCCATCACCTATTTCACCCATACCCTCACCCACCTCTCCTCTAAAAACCATCAATTTGTTCTCTGTAGTTGAGTCTGTTTCTTGTCTCTCTCTTTTTAATATGCTCATTGTTTTGTTTCTTAAATTCCACGTATGAGTGAAATTATATGGTATTTATCTTTCTCTGACTGACTTATCTCACTTAGCATTATACTCTCTAACTACATCCATGTTGTTGCAAATGGTGAGACTTCCAGTACTTTTAATACTATGATGAATACAAGTGGTGAGCATGGACATCCTTATCTTGTTCTTGAAGTTAGGGGGAAAGCTTCAGTTTTTCCTCATTGGGTATGATGTTCACTGCGTTTTTCACATATTGTACCTCCATGTTTATTGCAGCATTTTTATCAATAGCTAAATTATGAAAGCAACCCAAGTGTCCATCAATAGAAGAATGGATAAAGATATGGTATACATATATACAATGGAATAGTATTCCATTATTCCATTATTATTATTATTCCATTATTATATTATTCCATTATTCTAGCTGTAAGAAAGAATGAGATCTTTCCATTTGCAACAACATGGATGTAGCTAGGGAGTATTAATATTGTAAAAATGAGCAGAAGACATGAACAGACATTTCGCCAAAGAAGATATACAGATGGCCAACAAACACATGAAATGATGCTCAACATCACTCACCAGGGAAATGCAAGTCTAAGTTACAATGAGATCACCTCACACCTGTCAGATTGACTAATATCAAAGACACAAGAAACAAGTGTTGATGAGGGCATGGAGAAATAGGAACCCTTATGCATTCTTGGTGGAAATGGAAACTGCTGCAGCCACTGTGGAAAACAATGTGGAGGTTCATCAGAACTACCCTGCAATCCAGTAATTGCATTATGCATATTTACTCAAAAATATAAAGAACTAATTCAAAGGGATGCATGCATTCCTATGTTTATAGCAGCATTATTTACAACAGGCAAATTATGGAAGCAGCTCAAGTGTCCATCAATAATGGATAACAAAGATGTAGTATATATATTGTTTCTTTTTATTGTCTCATTCTTTTGGCTAGGACTTTCAGTACCAAGTTGAATAACAGTGGTGAGCTTGGACATCCCTGTTTCATTCCTGACCCTAGGGAAAAAGCTTTCAGTTCTCTTCCATTGAGTATGATATTTGCTGTGTGTTTTTCCTATGAGTCTTTTGTTATGTTGAGGTATGTTCCCACTAAACCTACTTTGTTGAGGGTTTTTATCATGAGTGGATATTATACTTTGTCAAATGATTTTTCTGCATCTATTGAAACGACCATGTGGTTCTTAACCTTTCTTATTGATGTGGTATATTGTATTGATTGATTTGTGAATATTGACCCACCTTGCAGCCCGGGTATAAATCCCACTTGATGGTAGTGAATGATTTTTTTAAAAATTGTTGTTGGATTCTCTTTGCTTTTTTGTTGGAGATTTTTGCATCTATGTTCATCAGAGATATTGGCTTATAGTTCTCTTTTTTTGTGGTATCTTTATCTGCTTTTGGTATCAGGGTGATGCTGGTCTCATAGAATGAATTTGGAAGTTCTCTTTCCTCTTCTGTATTTTTGGAATAGTTTGAAAAGAATAGGTATTAACTCTTCTTGAAATGCTGGGTAGAATTAACCTGTGAAGCCATCTCATCCTGGACTTTTGTTGTTGGGAGTTTTTTGATTGCTGATTCAATTTCATTGCTGGTAATCAGTTGTTTAAATTTTCTGTTTCTTCCTGCTTCAATTTTGGTAGATTATGTTTTTCTAGGAATTTATCCATTTCTTCTAGGTTGTCTAATTTGCTTACATATAATTTCTCATAGTATTCTTACAATTACTTATATTTCTATAGTGTTGGTTTTATTTCTCCTTTTTCATTTATGATTTTGTTTGAGTCTTCTCTCTCTCTCTCTCTCCTTTTTTTAATGAATCTAGCTAGAAGTTTGTCAAATTCATTTACCTTTTCAAAGAACCAGCTCCTGGTTTCATTGATGTACTTTTTTGGTTTCTATATCATTTATTTCTCCTCTAATCTTTATTATTTCCTTCCTTCTGATGGTATTGGGTTTTATTCTTTTTGTAGCTCCTTTAGGTGCAAGATTAGGTTGTTACTTGAGATTTTCCTTGCTTCTTGAGGTAGACCTGTATTGTTATAAACTTCCTTCTTAGAACTGCTTTTGTTGCATCCCAAAGATTTTGGATCATTGTATTTTCATTTTCATTTTTTTCCATGTAATTTTTATTTCTTCTTTTATTTCCTAGTTGCCCCATTCATTATTTGCTAGCATGTTATTTAGCCTCCATGTATTTGTGGTCTTTCCAGACTTTTTCTTGTGGTTTTTTTATAGTGCCTATGGTGTTGTGATCAGAGGTAACACACGGTATGACTTCTCTCTTTTTGTATTTGTTGAGGCTTGTTTTGTGGCCTACTATGTGAATCTATTCTGGGGAATGATGCATGTGTGTTTGAAAAGAATGTATATTCTGCTTTTTTAGAATGGGATATTTTAAATATATCTGTTAAATCAATCCAGTCCAGTGTGTCATTCAAAGCCACTGTTTCCTTGATGTTGATGGGGTTTGTGCTGTTCTTCTGGGGGTGGGAGCCCCAAACCCCAGGACTGAGACAAGTATGACTAGGAAGGGTGGATCCATCTAAGTGTGGGGGTTGGGGAGGTAAAAGCAGCTAAATGGGTGAGGAGATACAGGGCTTGGTGTAAGCAAGTTAAGTAGTGAGTGTCAGCAGCACCACAATGATTCCCACGGGTGACTGTGTGTTTATGCTGGAGGGTGAGGGAGGGAAGTGGCATGTGCCAATTCCTTTGTTCCTGGAGAGGTCTCCCGGTCTTCTCTGGGCTACCTCTGTGATGATTAAATAACTCTCCCTTGGATGTTCTCTTGGTAATTTTCAAAATGCTGCTTCCATACTATCTCTGCTGGTTGGTTGTTGTACTATCTTTTTAAAGTTGGGGACTCAGCTTCCTGATGCCCTCTGGGCTCTCCCAGAGCAGATCTACTGAGTTTTAAAATTCCAGGCCTTAAAACACACTTGTGTGTGTGTTTTTTTTTTTTTTTTATAATGTAGATTGTCGATATTCTTTTTAAATTTATTTTTATTATTTTAGTCACCATACATTATATCAAAAAACTGAGCCCTACTAGTTTTAAGAACTCATGAGATTTAGCTTTCAAAGCCAAATATTCTGGGAATTTGTCTTCCCAGTGCAAGGTGCAGTCTTCTTGGTGTGATAATCTGTTTCTTGTCCTTCTCTGCAATCTCAGCTCCCTCCCAATAGTGGATGGCCACCATCTATTTTACTCCCCAATCATGGCTATACCTTTCCTGCCTTCTTTGATGTGGCCTCTTCTCTACCTTTATGGTTCTGTCAGTCTTTGGGTCATTTTCTGAGTTATTTAAACTGATGTGAGTGTTATCTAGTTTTGTGCATGAGATGAGGCAAACTTAGGGTTCTCCTATCTGTCATCTTCCCAGCCTTTCCCTGTAGAAGCATTTCTTAGGAACATATCACTCTAGCAATGGAATCTTTTTTTTTTTTTAAAGATTTATTTATTTATTTGAAAGAGAGAAAGAGAGAGAAAGAGAGAAAGAGAAAGAGAGGGGGAAGCAGGCTCCCTGCTGAGCAGAGAGCTCAATGAAGGGCTTAATCCCAGGACCCTGAGATCATGACCTGAACTGAAGGCAGAGGCCCAACCCACTGAGTCACCTAGGTGCTCTAGCAATGGAATCTTTTTAAGGGAAATTCACAGACAGGCTTTATTTAAGAATAGGTGTAGAGGTTTACTTGCATGTAAGAACAGAGAAATCTTAGGTGTGCAACTTTTTACTGCTTTGGGGAAGAAAGTAATATTTTGTTTTTCTGTATATTTCAGAAGATATTAATTTTTTCAATAGGTGAAAGTCTAGGTGATGAAATTTTAATACAATATGCATTTGAGACTGAGTGACTTCTGTACACTTAATTTTTCTTTCTTGCTGTGTCTGCCTTAATATCAGAAAATATTTAACTTTATCTAAGTTATATAATTATCCTTATTTACTGCAGAAAGCAACTCTGTACATATACATAAACAAAATGAACAAGCAAAAATTATTCTGGTACAACCTACTTGGAAGGTATTTTGACAATTTAGTATGTAGCAAGCACTCTAGAAATATATACATTGTTGGGTTTAAAGATTTTTATTTATTTATCCGACAGATAGAGATCACAAGTAGGCAAAGAAGCAGAGAGAGAGAGGAGGAAGCAGGCTGTCTGCAGAGCAGAGAGCCCGATGCGGGGCTTGATCCCAGGACGCTGGGATCTCGACCCGAGCCGAAGGCAGCGGCTTTAACCCACTGAGCCACCCAGGCGCCCCCATTGTTGGGTTTAGTAATTCCATTTGTAAGATGCATTGGATGTGTATAATAAAAAATATAAAGATATTTATCAGTGTAATTTATAAGAGCAGAAATTACAAACAGTTCATCTAGGAAGTAAAGAGCCTCACATGTCTACTGTCATGCATGAGGAAGAAATTCTGAACTATGGAGTCTGTCTCTGCAAAAACTGGCATCATTTGACAAGGAAACATAGTTACATTTTTTAAGGTTGCATTTGCTCTCTCCAGCTAAAAATATTTGTTATTCTCCATGGTTATGTTGGGGATGGAAACCCTTAAACTGCAAGAAGAAATTATCTTGACGGTATCCCATAATGTAAGATCAGTGCTATTTTAAGAATAGTCATGGTGGGGACGCCTGGGTGGCTCAGTTGGTTACTGCTGCCTTCAGCTCAGGTCATGTTCCCAGCGTCCTGGGATCGAGTCCTGCATCGGGCTCCTTGCTTGGCAGGGAGCCTGCTTCTCCCTCTGCCTCTGTCTGCCACTCTGTCTGCCTGTGCTCGCTCTCTCTCTCTCTCTAACAAATAAATAAATAAAATCTTAAAAAAAAAAAAGAATAGTCATGGTGAAAAAATTAAGAATCATAAAAAAAGTTCATCTTGAATTATCTATAAAACTAATGAATAATAAGAGTCAAGGATTTCCACTTATAATTTTCATCCACTTAGTATTTTCCATTAATAATAAATATCCATTTTATAATAAATGGATATTTTATTTTATATCCATTTATTATAAAATGGCTATTTATTTTAAAAATAAATATCCATTAATATTTTCTCTTTTTAAACTTCTTTATTAATATTGAGCCATTTCTGTTGGTCTTAATATAGTTATACTACTCAAGCAATATAAATGTGTTATACTTGTTAGCATGTCAGCAGTGATGTTCATTTTTGAGGGAAAATATGTGCAACCCTCATGATTTTGTGTGTATATACATGTGTGTTTATTCAACTTAAAGCTGTGTAATCATAAAGTACTTGGGAATTTGGCTGCTCATACTTTGTGTTTGGGGCCTGTTTCTGACCTTGGGCTCTCACAGGAAACGTATATAACAGCCCATCTTAAAAGTAATGTTCTGACCTTTGCCACAGGAGGAGATGTGGAGTAAATAATTAAAGTTGCCTTCACGAAAAGCATTCCACAATAGGGAAGGAATAAAGAATCTTCCTCAAGAAGAAAAACCCAAGTATCACTCTCAATGGAGAAAAACTGAGAGCTTTTCTGTTAAGGTCAGGAACACGGCAGGGATGTCCGTTATCACCACTACTTTTCAACATAGTACTAGAAGTCCTAGCCTCAGCAATCAGACAACAAAAAGAAATTAAAGGCATCCAAATCGGCAAAGAAGAAGTCAAACTATCACTCTTTGCAGATGATATGATACTATATGTGGAAAACCCAAAAGGCTCCACTCCAAAACTGCTAGAGCTTGTACAGGAATTCAGTAAAGTGTCAGGATATAAAATCAATGCACAGAAATCAGTTGCATTTCTTTACACCAACAACAAGACAGAAGAAAGAGAAATTAAGGAGTCAATCCCATTTACAGTTACACCCAAAACCATAAGATAACTAGGAATAAACCTAACCAAAGAGGCAAAGAATCTATACCCAGAGAACTATAAGGTACTCATGAAAGAAATTGAGGAAGACACAAAGAAATGGAAAAATGTTCCATGCTCATGGATTGGAAGAACAAATATAGTGAAAATGTCTATGCTACCTAAAGCTATCTACACATTTAATGCAATGCCTATCAAAATCCCACCCAATTTTTTCAAAGAAATGGAACAAATAATCCTAAAATTTATATGGAACCAGAAAAGACCTCGAATAGCCAAAGGAATATTGGAAAAGAAAGCCAAAGTTGGTGGCATCACAATTCCAGACTTCAAGCTCTATTACAAAGCTGTCATCATCAAGACAGTATGGTACTGGCACAAAAACAGACACATAGATCAATGGAACAGGATAGAGAGCCCAGAAATAGACCCTCAACTCTATGGTCAACCAATCTTTGACAAAGCAAGAAAGAATATCCAATGGAAAAAAGACAGCCTCTTCAACAAATGGTGTTGGGAAAATTGGACAGCCTCATGCAGAAAAATGAAATTGGATCATTTCCTTACACCACACACGAAAATAGACTCAAAATGGATGAAGGACCTCAACGTGAGAAAGGAATCCATCAAAATCCTTGAGGAGAACACAGGCAGCAACCTCTTCGACCTCAACCACAGCAACTTCTTCTTAGGAACAACGCCAAAGGCAAGGGAACCAAGGGCAAAAATGAACTATTGGGACTTCATCAAGATCAAAAGTTTTTGCGCAGCAAAGGAAACAGTTAACAAAACCAAAAGACAACTGACAGAATGGGAGAAGATATTTGCAAACGACATATCAGATAAAGGGCTAGTATCCAAAATCTATAAAGAGCTTAGCAAACTCAACACCCAAAGAACAAACAATCCAATCAAGAAATGGGCAGAGGACATGAACAGACATTTCTGCAAAGAAGACATCCAGATGGCCAACAGACACATGAAAAAGTGCTCCACATCACTGGGCATCAGGGAAATACAAATCAAAACCACAATGAGATACCACCTCACACCAGTCAGAATGGCTAAAATGAACAAGTCAGGAAATGACAGATGCTGGCAAGGATGTGGAGAAAGGGGAACCCTCCTACACCGTTGGTGGGAATGCCAGCTGGTGCAACCACTCTGGAAAACAGCATGGAGGTTCCTCAAAAAACTGAAAATAGAGCTACCTTATGACCCAGCAATTGCACTACTGGGTATTTACCCTCAAGATACAAACGTAGTTATCCGAAGGGGCACGTGTACCCGAATGTTTATAGCAGCAATGTCCACAATAGCCAAGTTATGAAAAGAACCTAGGTGTCCATCAACGGATGAATGGATAAAGAAGAAGTGGTATATATATACAATGGAATACTATGCAGCCATCAAAAGAAATGAAATCTTACCATTTGCGAAGACATGGTTGGAACTAGAGGGTATTATGCTTAGCGAAATAGGTCAATCGGAGAAAAACAACTATCCCATGATCTCCCTGATATGAGGAAGTGGAGATGCAATGGGTGTGGGGGTTAAGGTGGTAGGAAAAGAAAAAATGAAACAAGATGGGATCGGGAGGGAGACAAACCAAAAGAGACTCTTAATGTCATAAAACAAACTGAGGGGGGTGGGGAGGAGGGGGGTTGGGAGAGGGTGGTGGGGTTACATTATATGTTTAAATAAAAATTTAAAAAAAAGAAGAAAAACCACTAAATCACACAGTGAGAAATGAGGGAAAAAAATAACCAAGAGCAAGTTATCATAAATAGTGCCTCATGAAAGGGAATGATATTTTAGAAAGAGGACTCATACCTAGAAAAGTGAAAACATTTCAGTGTATTTCCAGGCTGCTGACAATTTTAAAATCAACTTCTCCCTTGACATTATATATTGATTTTTTTAAATATTGGTAGTATATTTATGTTGCTTGTAAGGAAGTTACTAATGGAGGAGTCAATGTACGTGCACATTGATCAGAAAGCTTCACAATTTACCAAGTTACTGAGTTATATATTACCTGCTATATAAATGTATGACCCATATTTAAAAAACCTATTCTCTCTACTTGCTGAGGGTGTTACTAATTGACAGTTCAAAGGAGAGTGGTTCGGCACCTAACCCTTTGGTTTGCACATGGTTCGGCACCTAACCCTTTGGTTTGCACATGGTCTGGGACAAATCATTGCTGGCTTAGATTACATTTATTAAGTACTTACTGTGTGTTGGGCACTGCTCTAATCTCTTCACATGTCTTCACTCTTTGAGTGTCCTTAACAATTCAGTACAGAAGGTCCTGTCATTATTCCTGTTTCAAGATATGGTCACTCGAAAAAGAGAGACGTTAATAACTTGTCTAAGGTCACATACTTAGGAGGTGGCAGTGCTGTGATTTGAACTGAGGCTAGTTTTAACCACTACAAATGACTTTCAGGTTATGGCAAGGAAAAGAGAAGTCCTTAGTGGTTGATTTTCTGTTTATATTGGTATTGCTATAAACATCCCGTTCATGCAATTGTTTTGCAGGCTGTTGAATGCCAATATGGCAAGTAGCTGAAGGCATTGTGGCCCTTGGCCTTTACTTCCTGAGCATAAGTCCCCTTCCCTTATTACACTGACACAGTACACATGCACAGAGCTGTCAAGAGATCGGCGTGACAGAGTTCATCTGTTCTTTGTGTACCTTACCAGGATTTGCCTGTAGCAATGCTGGAGATGTGGGCATCGAATAGCATCAGTGGGGAATGCAGGATTACATTGGAGCCTCAATTATTTTTCATTTTAGTTACAGAGTATGAAGTAGAAATTTTAAGCAAGAAAGCAAGTTATTAAATAAATAACAAAAACTGAGAGAGAGGCCAGATCCCTGTGCCAAAAAATAACATTCTCCTCTAAGACTTTGATTTCGAAAGGATTCTTCCCCCCACCTTAATGTGAGGATTGTAGGATTTTTTTTTCAATTTCATTGCTAGAAGACATTTCATTGTCTTAAGTTTTCAATCTCTAGGTGAACTCACATGATGGTGATGATGATGATGATAATGAGAGTAGTAGTAGTAGTAGTTAAATAGCCCCTGACTATGTGCCAGGCACTGTTCTAAGGACTTTACATGTATTACCTAATTCATCACCTTATTGAATATGTTTAGAATTTCTTTTTTTTTAATCTTCTATTTTTTTTTTGTTGTGTTATGTTAGTCACCATACAATACATCATTAGTTTGAGTGTGTTTAGAATTTCTTAAAAAGAATTTATTTACTTATTTGAGAGAGGGAATGAGTGAGAGAGCATGAGTGGCAGGGGGGCAGGGGGGTGGGTGCAGAGGGAGAAGCAGACATCCCGCTGAGCAGGGAGACCATTGCTGGGCTTGATCCCAGGACTCTGGAATTATGACCTGAGCTGAAGGTAGATGCTTAACTGACTGAGCCACCCAGGCACCCTTGAATATGTTTAGTATTATGAAATAAAGTTCACTGAATAATATTTAAATTTCTAAAGAGATTGCTCTAATAATTCTTTTAGTTAAGTGCCAGTTATGTTCGCAAAATCAGCAGAAAAAGTACATTGCTTTTCATTTTTAAAATGATATGCTTTCTTTCCAATCCCAGAAAGCTTTGAAAATCTCCTTTCTCCTTGGTCAGCAGAGCACGTGCTTTATTCCTCTAGTCTATTCTAAACTAAGCTAAAAGCCTGACGATTCATCAGGTTTGTGGATATTATTTTTCAACAGATGCACCCATATAGGCTATTTATAATTCAAGTAAGTCATGCCATGAGACACATCTTTACTTGCAAAATTGGGGATGACCTACAGGAATTCATATAAGGACAGAGGGATAGAGGTATTATATAATTGTGTCCTCTTACAATTTATTTTCTTTCTCTCTCTCTCTCTCTCTTTTTTTTTTTTTT